>NJDC01009447.1:259880-273296 GCA_002245475.1 Calephelis virginiensis
GGAAAAGCTAGTGTTACATAACTAATGCATGTCTAACATTGGAACAACGTGGTTCAAAATTAAAAGCAAAAAATATACTTATATAATCAAAAGTTACTGCTCGAAGTCGGTCATTCCCGCATGTCACCCCCTATTTTTTTTAAAGAAATTCCCCCCGGTGACAATCGGGAATTCAGAAAACAAAATTCCCGTATGTCACCACCTTGTCACTCTAGTCAAAAAACTAACATGAAAACTAACATGCATGGAAATGAACATTTGTTTTTTAAACTACAGATAGAACTATTTGGAGTTACATATTTACGAAGGTTAAATTTTTTTGGCAAAAAATGAATCAACAATCAATTTTGACTTTTTATATGTTCAAAAATATTAATTTCAAACAATAATAAATCTACATTCAACACAATCAAAAGTAAGTATGTACTAATCACAACGGTTATTTGTAAAATTACAGATGTCTTTTCAAAGTAAATTTTTTATTCAGTAGTTACTTACTTACCTAATTTATTTTTTAATTAATTTATTTGTAATATTCATAAAATGGGCTAAACAGTAGATTGACCTATTGACGAGGCCTTTCTATGATGATCATATCCAAATAGAACAAAGAAACCTACTATTCTATATTTTAAGTAGAATGCAGTTGAAGCAATGAAGGATGAGTATTTTAATATTCGGTAATACATGTATATTAATAATTTGTAATAAATTGTTAATTTTTATGATAGAAAAGTAAGATCAATTATTTAAATTACTAAATAAACTTTCTAAAATATCCTATTTCAAACGTTATGTAAATTTAATTTATTGAAAAAGAACCCTTAAAGATATAACCCCTATAGAAAAAAAATGTTCATAAATCGATTCCCGATTGTCACCGGTTTGTCCCCCCTAGTGACATGCACGAATATTTTCAAAAGAATTCCCACATGTCACCGGCGGGGACAAACTAGAGGGTGGTATGCGGGAACGACCGCTCGAAGTATATGAAATTTTATTTGTCAAAATCAAAATAAAATCTCAAAAAACCTCGTGCTTACTAGGGAATTTTAATTAATAAAAATGGGAATATTACGTAGTTCTGTGCATCAACTTGTCCAGGTAGCTATCCACCGCTTTACCTATTCCTGCCGCCAATTTTGCTAATTATTTTTTTGATGTGTTGTTTGTTGTCAGGAGAAGGTTCTTATCAAGCATAATAAAGATTTAATATTAATTATATACTACCTGTTACCTATATGTCCCATTTACTAATAGGTTTGAAGTCGGTTCCAAACCTTAATCTAATAATTATATTATAAGTAAGTATTAAATTGGATTGGCACCGACTTCCAACCAATTAGTAAATAGCACATATAGGTAATAGGTAATATATATTAATATTAAATCTTTATTATTTTTAACTTTTAGTTTTGGAGTCGGTTTTAATTAACGTAGTTATTTTTATTTAATACTTATTAGTTCATCGCTGATATGATTAAATTTAATAAAAATAAGCATCGAGAAAGGTGAAAATAGGTAAAAAGTGCTCATAAAATAAAAACTAATGGGCCCACTTGAATACCAATACCAATAACCAATTCGATACTATTCCGCATCAAACGCAAAAGGTAAATCAGTTCAGAATCACGGAGAAATCGGTGTACATATATAAAAACACACACACACACACACACACACACACACACACACATATATATGTACCCACCGAATTGAGAACCTCCTCGTTTTTTTGAACTCGGTTAAAAAACAGGAAAATGTAGGGAACGTGAGAAAAACGATGCTTCAATCCATACAAACTGTTAGTAGCTGTTAATTTTAGGCTATACGAAGTTCGCAGGATCGGCTAGTTATTTACATTTTTTGATTTTTGAATTCGCATTTTTTAACATTCAATATTACTTGGCACAGGAAAAAAATCACTGTTTTTGTACAACAAAACAAACTGACTCACTCACATACAGCTTTGAATCCGTATCATTATTATTTCAAAGACTAGTTTAGTATTTCTAACTCAACCTATCCCACTGGTCGTTGGATACACTCCACCTGTACAGTGCTGTTTTAACTAAGATTTATGAATCCTCTTGTCACTTTATGTCGCTTAGAGACTATTATGTTCAATGTAAAGCATTGCTATAGTATCCATATTATTTGTTATCTGTCTTATTTCAGGTATAGGTATACCATATGTAAGATTTTAGAAATCATTAAGATCAGAAATTATAGGAAACTAGCTACTTTTTTCTTCCTTTTATAGTCCTTTGGGATATTGATTTTTAGAAAAAAAAGGGTGTGTGTACACGCGTTAGAAGTTATACTTCTTCGGCGTAATAAGATAAAAATCTTTTTAAATACTAAAATGTTATCTATAGCTAACTTCATAGCTAACTTCATCATGTCGGTTTTTCGTGACGGTGTGCGCGCGCATCGTAAAAATTTACACTCGTCATTTTTTTCTAACGCTCCAAATGAAGTATAACTACAATAAGTTTATAATAGGTTATGTTTGAACTCGGATCTATAGCTTTATAATATAAATTTTCATCTAAAATGGTTCAGCGCTTTAGCCGTAAAAGAATAACAGACAGACAGACTTTTGAATTTGTATTAGTATGGATTCAGCATAATTTATCACAAAACTCCTCTCAGGGAAATTAATGACACGAAAAATGTTTATTTGCCAATTATGTGTATTAAAAGTTTTTTATAAAACTATTTAATGCCCCATACTTAGTGAGCCAGAAGAGTCAATCAGCGCACTCCCCCGTTCCATGATTACTATGAAATATTGCGCTCTAAAGTAAATGTCTTAAGTGCCAAATCACTATTTTTGACACTATAAAAGTAATTTGAAAAAAATATAAAAACTGAAACAGTCGTCTTTTAGGTATAATACTTATCTATGTTTATGTTAAATCTGGTGTCGATATTTTCATAATTGAAGTAGACAGTTGGGTTTTGCTTTCAAAAAAGGGTTAACTTTTTGATTTTTTTCTATCGAGCAAAGTGAAATGAATCGTGTTTTGGAAACACTAGTCTTATAAAGCATATTAATGTTAATCTTGTGTATTTTTATCGCCAAGATCCATAATTGCTTTGTATAAAAAAAACAGTATATTGCTGACGTATTTTAGCATACATGGCCCCTTTAGCATTTGAGCATGTTCTACTTTTCTTTCCTTTTTTTTGTACTTTTTTTCTTTCGTTCTAATTCTGTTTTGCAAACAACTTAACAAACCAAACTTAACTTTGCAAACTTATGAACAACTTTTAAACACAAAGTTTATATTCATAAATTTACTATCTTTTGCTTGAAATACAATTTAAATTACGAACTAAAAATTAAAAAAAATGGTTTGTCTACCGTAAACTAGCACCGTTTCCAAACCTAGCCAGTCAAGAAAAGAAACGGTAAAACAAACTCTCCAGCAACCACGATTTCTGAAATTACAACAAATTCATAATTTTAAAAATATTGAGGTAATGAGGTACAAAAGGAAGTAGTAGTAATTTTTTTACACAACTGTCTCAAAGAAATACATTCGATTTACGGTAATAATCCTATGCAATAGAATTGTGATCAATTAATGTTCTTTATACGGAAACGTAGCATATTCACGCCCATATCCCTGAAGAGGTAGGCAGAGGTGCAACCAGGCCACCCACGACTAGCAGAAGATACTAAGTCCCACAAAGGTGGCAAGCCTATCGCCAACCAGGCACATATCCTATCCCGAGCAACATTCTTTTAGTAGAAAATTTGAAAATCCAATTTTTTTTTGTTGCCCGACCCGGGATTCGAACCCGAGACCTCATGCAGTCAAGTCCTACACCTGAACCGCTAGACCACAGAGGCGACCAGCGACAAGGTAGTTTCTTTCATTTTCATACAATGCATTTTAAAGAAAATTGTTTAGTTTCATAATCTGATTCATTTCAGAAAAAAAATCATATGAATTCAAATATAACCGATATGTTTTCTGTTTAATATTATTTTGTGCAATACTAGCTGTTGCCCACGGTTTTTCCCGCGAGATCAATGGTCTTACAGGAACATTTTTTTTTCTTTTCAAACATTTAAACTTTCACATTTATTATATTAATACACAACGTACACAGTAACAGTATATATAGAAAGATATATTACGGTAGCTGCACAAAAACATAATAATACATTTTAAGTTCTTTTTTCTTTTATTTTTCTTATCTGTAAGAACTAAATAAATCTAATGTTTGTTTTTCACTTACGACAATATAACACAAGAAATCGCAAGTGACATTCGATGCAAGGATTCGATTTGGCAGAAAGAGTACATACACAAAGCCATTATTCATTAGATCTAAGGCCTATAAAACCGGAAGCTGCAGAACATCTTTAGCAGACTTCCGGTGAGTTCGAGCATTGAGTTTGAATTTCGAATGTTAACGGTACTTTGATGGCATGTTGTAGTTAATTTGTGATTATATTGTAATAAATTTAATGTTCTGACACATTTATCTTTATATAAGCGGATAATTTATATTTCTTAATCTATCTGAGAGTTTCCATAGCTTTCCCATAAAACAACTAATAACAAGTGGCCTCAATGGTCCAATGATCTGGAGTTGGTGTTGACCAGATTAGGTCTCAGGTTAGATGCCCGGATCGGGCGTATCAAACTGTGTGTCGTAATTTTCTGATAAGAATAATATTGGCCGGAATTGGATGAGTGTCTGATTTGAGATACGTTGGCCATCCGATTATAGGATTAGCTTGGACTAATAGTAGGTGCTCTGTTTGTACCACGTCCTACCTTTTTTTTTTCCTTTGGGGCTACAAGCATTAAAAAGAAACAACTCACACTAACTGAAAATTAATGAAATGGAAAATATTTAAGTTTTTAGATTCCATATTTAAATGTTAAGTTTTGTGATAGTTATTTAAATAAATATTGCTGTTGTTTTTGATTGATGTTTTTAAGACAAATCATCATCTATCACATTTTTAGCTTTTGAAGCGAGAATATACAGAGTATAGTTACGAGAGTATATATGAGCATGTTGTTATGATGATATCATAACAACATGCTCGTATATTTTGTGTTTTAGTTTGGTGTCAAATAGTGGTTGGCAAAATTATACTGATAAGTATTTATCATTTGTCCAGAAACAAGTTTTTAACTTATTTAACATATTTAAAGTAAGTATCTTAATCCCTTATTTTTCCGAAGAGGTAGGCAAAAGTATAACTAGGATACCCATAACTAGCCGAAGGTACTTAGTCCCAAAGTATGATAGTTGATAAATCTATTATCAACTTCATCAACTTATCCAATTCTAAGCTACGTTAATTTTTTTTTCAAAAATTGAAAAAATTGTATTTATCGGCGTAGGAATCGAACCTGAGACCTCATCTTGTCAACGCGAACATGATATCACTGTACCAAAAGGATAAATAGCATTTATTGAATTAGCTAAAATAAAATTACAATGTTTTTTTTCTTAATATTTTTTTTCATGGTTAAATCCATCTAGTCGCAAAATCGTCCAGAAATAGAACTCCAGCTGTGTGCGAGTGTATACGAAAGTATTATCCTCGACATCTTAGGCCCGGAAGCTACAGAACGACATCATCTGTAGACTTCCGGTGAACTCGAAGATCGCGTCATTTGATTTCCGGTAGCGTATCATCGCTTCTATGATATCTGGATGACAGTTTGTTATGGAAATTCAAAGTTATATGGATATTTTAAATCTTTACGTTTTAGAAAGATGGCGTTAGTTTAGATTTAAAGTCGACACTTCGAACGAAATGGAGATTTATTTAGTCTTTAACATTTACTTAAGTCATTTTCACATTAAACATTTTGTATTTTAATAACATATTTTCTATATTGTAATAAAATTCTAGACTATTGTTAGGCGAGACAAAGTTTTTGAATTTGATTGTTCGTAGAGGGTAATTATTATAAAAGTACTTAAACTATTATATTAAGATACTCTATTTATAGAGTAACATAGGTTTAATTATATAACGGTTGGTCAAAAAAATTGTGAAAAATAACGGCATATGTAAATCGGAAAAAGGGGACGAAATTTGATGTTTTTGGCACAATGTAAAATAGACTCTTTATTGTAATCATCGGATATATTTATATAAGTAAAGTTAAAAAATATATACCGAAATAGCCGAAGACGCTAAGTCCAAAAAGTGTAATAAGTAGGCTATTTCCCACAATGTGATAGGTGGCAACTTATTGGCAATCGGACACCTATACAATCACGGAAGTTTTTAAAAAATATGAAATTGAAAAATTGCTTTTTGTTTCCCGACCCGGGAGTTGAACCCGAGATCTTACGAATTCAAGTCTTACACCGGACCGCTAGACATGTAGACATGTAGGGCGATATGTAAGGAGAAAATACGAAAAGACAGAAATTTGCTTCTCCTTATTACCAAAACTAACTAATTCAGATCAAAGGCACAAAATAGAATATAGCGTAGAGTAACACAAAAATTAATATAAAAAAATTCACATATTGTATTTTTACCAAAAAAAAGAACATATTTAATTCGAAATAAAATGCATTTTCCTGGGCAAAACTTAGAAAAAAACAAATTTGCGGGCCACAAAATGCCTTCAATAAAAAATCTATTTCGTATCTAAAACGCAATCCTAATATAAAAATATATGAACTTTGATAATTCTAAGACGAACTTGTGTCACAGAAAACAAACCCATTACTCCTCGATCTAATCCCGTTGGATGGGGTAGGGTTGGGGCAAATGACACGGACCCAAAAAGCTGTTTAACCCCTGTGCTCAAACCAAAATAGATTTGCTATATTTGGTTATTTAGGGATGTGGGTAATGACTTTGGCTTTTGTATACTTGATGAAATACATTTTTTTATGTTATAAGAGAGTGAACAGCGACCTTCTAAGGCCCGTGTTGGTCTGGGTTCTTTTGCAGAATAGACCATCTGCCTTCCTGTCAGGCAGTACTAACACCGTGACATCTGATTTGGTAGAGTTGCGCAGCGATTTGCCGTGATTGGTACCACTGCCTTACCTATTCCTGCCGCTATGACGTCAGTGCTTGCTGTTAAAGTGTTTAGGTTCGCGGGATAAGGTAGCCGGTAAACTTATTTTTGATCGAGACCCTATATCCCTGTCTCAGGTTAACAAAACATCATTATCACCTCAAATATCTCTAAGCGGCGTGAATTTGTTACCATTAGGAAATCCGTATTCTTGTTTGCTTTCCAATATCATAAAAAAAGATAACCACCTCATATTGACACGATATAATATGTTAATGGTGTGGTGCTCTCTCTCGTATGGTCTTTGGACGAGTGTGCAATTCAAATAACCACACTGTTGTTCCTAAACAAAAAAGACAAAGGCAAACATTTACATTTTACTCTATTTTACTCCTATAATTCAATTGTCTAGAATAGACTAGCTGATTGCCCGTAAATTAATCAATGTACTGTTATGACTATTCGTCACTATTGCATACAAACTTTTATCTCTTGTTATAGCTCTTGGGTTGTTGATATATGAAAAAAAAATCCCATCTTTCATCAAAATCAGTACAGAATCTGGAAAGAACGACAGCTAAAAGATTGACAAACAGATATATAATGCGAATGTATGTAGTTACCCAGAAATACCTTTAAAGGACGAAAAATTTGTTCTTCTGTTGACGGTTTCTTTGTTCATTTAAAGCCTTACAACCTTGGTTTGGATTATACCCTTACAAGGTAGGCAGAGAGTATCGAGTGCCAAACCTCACTATACTTGGAGACCTCTTTAGTTTTCTCCAGATTCGTTTTCCCTTTTCATACAAACACGCCGGGTCTGGAGACTCTTGAAACAAACTTTGGATAATACCAAAGCAATTTGATTGTGGAATGTCAACCTAGGTCTCCCCGGGTACCTAAGTCCATCCATTTTCGTATTTTATATCTGCTTTGTCAGTCTTTCGTCTGCCATTTTTACCACATGACCAAACTAGAGGAACATGCCTTCTTATTTTAACACCAACACTTTCACTCAATCCCACTCTTTCTTTGATCTTACTATTACGAATGCAGTCAGCTAGCGTCACACCGTCTTAAACTTCAGATGTTATTGATAAATTGCACAAAATTAAAAATTAAATGTAATTGTTACAGTAAAATATATCTCAAAACATGCAAAAATTAAATCTCACCTCAGCGTTGCAAACCGCCTGAAAATTAGCCTAGTGGTTTTAAAAATAATGGCCACATCTATTAGCACATCACCCGAGTCAAGCATCCTATCCGAAATGCAAACCTTTGTGGATAAAAATAGAAATAAACAAACATCAAAAATGAAAGCATTTCTTCTTAAAAACTATTGAACCGATTCTAAATTGTGAAAATATTAGACATCAAAGAGTCTCAAAAGGCAATATCGTTCATATAATAGAGTCTTTCAGTGGTCTGTCAAGCGTAAGACTGTAATAAATCAGTGGACAGTAAAACTGATTACTGAATTGAGGACTTACTTTGTTTCGACAGTTCGGAAATCTTTTTCTAATTTTAGGTTAAGAAGATTTATATTCTAAGAATTAGCCTTTTTCAAAAGATATTTGACGTCTTGAGTGTGATCGTAACTTACAATATATATTTTCGTATATGTTTATATATTTTCGTGGATACGGGCGTGAAGACATTTCAGAAGTTAAGAAGCTTGGATAAGCTTTTTGTTGTACAAAACGATTTATCCTAAAAACTAATAAGTAATATTCATTTCACTTAAATACATTAGGTTAGTTTCTGTAAGTCCATTAATTTTTGGTTACGACCGGTCTCAAAAACCTCAATCAATATTTAATATATCACTATTTTGTATTGAAAATTTAGACTTAATGAGTGACTAAATGATAGTTGACGTATCTGAGTACCGCCGTGAGTGTCTCAAAATATAGTCACTTCTGTACCTATTGTGAATTTGAAGTACTGTCGCCTCTTTTTAAAACTTAGGCTGAAATTTGATAGGTGGTACTCTAACAATTCATCAGGGGGCGCTTACAGTAAACATTTGTTTATAAAAAAAATCAATAACATATGAAGTCTAAGACGGTGTAACGCTCGCTGACCGCATCATATTACGCGATCAACGTAAAAACAAGTAATCAAATGTCAATATTGTCAATCATATCAATTTTGCTGTCGAAGAAATTTTGTTTATTGAAACAATTGTAAACATCCGATTGAAAGCCAAGAAGAAGTGTTGTAAATATTTTATTATTAAATTATTTTAAATGGTAAGTAGATACATACATAAACATACATACATAAATATATATCTTCACGCCAAGTCCCTTACAATGTAGGCAGAGAGTATCTAGGGTGAAACTAAGTAAAACTAGAGTATTCTATCATATTCATCACCCTTTTCATCCAAGCACACCGGTTTCGGAGACTCTTGACTCCACCCTTGGATAATATTCGAGCGATTTGATAGTACACTACACTACAGAAACTAAAAAAAATTACAAAAATCTTATTTCCTCAATATGTACTCACATAATTTTGTCAATTTTAATTTTAATTGGACGTAGTTAAGCAGAAAGGACCCAACCCACATGAACACCAAAATTTAGTGAAACATACTAAAAAGGTCGTAAAGCTTACAATACTTTCGTTCAGTAAAATTTCCTACAGATAAACAAAGATATGACATTTGTATGGTCATTACATATCAACCCGCATATATGGCCAGAACATATTATTATAAATATTTAAAATTCAAAGTCAGTTATTTCAAAACTAGTTAGATGTGGAATGGGCCCTTTCTGCTTAACTACGTCCAATTCTAGTAGCTAATGAACGAAATCACAATCGACAATTGAACTTGTTTACACAGAACTTAGTATTACTAAACTCAGTTTTCAATATGATTGGTGAAATTAGCCCTAAGTATAATACACTACACTAGTTCAATTTTTTTGATAACATAAAAAATAAAGTACACTTACCTACAAAACATCAAAGAGTCAATATCGTCATCATTAAATAAAGTTCTTGAATAGTCTTCCGAGCGTAAGTCTGTAATTTTAGCAGTAAAACAGACTACTGAGTGAGGCTCAACATGCTTTATAGCGTTCCGAAATCAAAATAATATTAGAAAGATTTTTCCATTAAATTTCCTTAGAGAATTGACGTGTCATATATAATTAATTGGAGGAAAAGGAAGATAAGCTATGAACAAGGGAATATCATGTTAATTAGGTACTGCTTTTACATACAAATTATAATATAATATTATATACATATCATATTATGACATGTAGGTACGTAAGAAGTAATAATTAACATGTTTTTTTTCTCATTTAATCTTTTTGGACAAATATAAAAATGATAGCTCCCTCTGCGCGTTCCTCGCTACGCCCATGATTTTAGATGACGGTTCTCTCTTACCTTTAGTAGAGCCGACTGTTAGTTTCCTGTCTTCGATACATTTAACAAAACATTAATAAATCTAAAATATATTACATTTTCGTAAAGTCCTTTAAGGGATAGGCAGAAATTTTCTAATGCCAAAACTCGGTAATATACTCTTTTTAAGTTTATCTGTTTTGTCAATATTGCATCTGCAATTCTTTTCATATCACCAAACTAATTAATTATTACTTCTCATTTTTATACCAAGCCTATCTTTTTACTCCACTCTTTCTCAGATCTCACTGTTGCGAATGTGAATAAATGTGAATTCTAATTAGTTCCAAGCTGTATTTTGCTACTTTTATATCTTACTACTACTTTATTATGTAAGTCTGTATAAATCTTAAAAAAAGAATGTTAATATGATGTTATTACTTCTTATATTTACATTTCTACTATTGTTTTTCTAGTGCCATCTTATTCTGTAAGTCGTGATAAATTTAATGAAGATTAAAGGATATGATGACTAGTACTTTATAGCATTTTTATGGCTTCTTGCAGAATAAACCATCTGCCCTCCTAGGCTTACCATCAGCAACACCGTGACATCCTACTAGGTGATAGAGTTTCACAGTGACTCGCCCGGATTGGTTCTACCGCCCTACCTATTCGTGCCGCCATAATGTCCAATGCTTTCCGTTGAGGTGTTTCAGTTTGGAAGTTAAGGTAACCGATAAACTTACTTTTGCTCGAGGCTCAACATCCCAGCCTCTAGTTGGCAACCGTTACCACCTTTGGTGTCTCTAGGCGGCGTGAATTTCTTACCATCACGAAGTCCGTTTGCTTGTTTGCCTTCCAATATCATTAAAGAATATCCTTGCATGTGTTTTGTTTCTCATTATTTATGCGTGACATTGTATATTAATTCGTGAAATTGAAATTAAGACGTGATTAAGTCATCATAAGAAATGAGTTACCTAAAAATGTCGCATGATACACGTACATTGTAGAATGTTATGAAAGTGAAATAAAAATGCTATAAAAATAAATAACATCAAAGAGTCTTCATAAAAGGCAATAACTGCGTCCATATTACAAAGTCTTTGAGTGGTCTGTCGAGCGAAGACTGTAATAAATCAGCGGACAGTGAAACTGATAGCTCAATTGTAGGACTTAGTACACACTGTTTATTGTCTTTGACAATAATTTGCTCGTCTTCTGTTAAAAGTTCTGATAAATGTTTTTGATTTACAGCCCACACCATGTATGGACTGTAAATTGACAATTCATATCATATACAGACTTCATGTAATCGCCTCTGTGATCTAGTGGTCCGTCGTTGGACTTGACTTCTTGAGGTCCCGGGTTCGATCACCGGTGTTCAAAAATGTAAATCATACATTTTCAAGTTTTTAATAAAAATAACATTGCCCGGGATGGGATACGTGCTCGGTTGGCGATAGGCTTGCCTCCTATCACATTGTGGGACTTCCGATCTCCGGCTAATCGTGGGTGTTATGGTTGTCCCTCTGGCTACGTGTTCGAAGATATGTGCATATATACTTACTTACATTTTACTTATATACAGACTTTTCATAAAAGCGAAAGTCTTGTCTGCCTGTCACGCTTTCATGACTGACATGATATGAACTTTTGGATTGGCTCAAATTAAGTATTTTAACTATAAAAGACCCGCGTTCAAACACAGTTTTTTTTAAAATAAACACCCAAATAATTGAAAGTGAAAACGAAAGTTTTAGGAAGTTAAAGTTTGTTTGAAAATAGTAAATATAAATATATTATACATGCTGCTGCCCGCGACTTCGTACACACCTTAAAGTGACTTTTCGTAATTAATGATGGGAGGAGAAGATTTTTCTGGAATTAAAGTTATGTTTGTTATTGACCCAGGTTTTAGGCTACTATTACACATTTGTTCAAAATCCATTCTGTAGTTTTTGCGTAAACAGTGGACAGACAAATAGACAAAAGAACAAAACTTTTAATATTAAGTTTCCCTAATCTGTACCTATACAATACGCAGCAATGAATGTTTTCACAAAATATTTCAAATACAGATTTAGTTTGGTTACTATTTTATTATTTTTATAGATTACAAGTAACGCGGCAAAGCTCAAGTGTAGAAGGTGTTGGGCTCTTTATGGGTCTTAAAATATGGGAAAAAAGTAGCCTTCATCACCTCAACACTCAGCACACAGGAATTATACCGTAACAGCGCCTCGTTACGGTTTGTTAAAGAGAAATACGTATACATTTCCACACTTGTTATAATACTACCATAGACATTTATCATTTTCCCGTTTCTTGTTTCTTGTACTTATAATAACAGCAATATGGATATTAATCGTTTAGCTGTTTCTTGCTACTTGCGTGTTCCCAAAGTAGTAGGTAGAGGTATGTATAATTAGGACACCCATCATTAACAGCCAGTTTCTGAAATGTTCATCAATTTTAATTAACTATTTGGGAGTTTGGGCGCCATCGTGAATGAAGATGCTCGTAATTTTTTCATAGTTATTGAATTTCGTGTTTATATTGAGTGAAATTAGTTAATTTAGGTGGGAATTAGATTAATTTTGTTCAGTGAAAGTGCACAAATGAAGTAATCATGAAGAAACTAGTGTATCGTGTACTTCCTCGCTGCCGCCAAATCTCAATAGACGAGCTTGAGTAACAAAGCCACCGTTTTACTCAAGACCCAGACATGACTTAATGATGACTTATGACAAATTATAATTGATTAAAATTGAATTAAAATTGGATGCAAATTTCTACTTGACTAATGGAAAAATACTGACGTGAAGGCCAATACCTAAAGAAAGAAAAAAGAAAGAAAGAATTATCTCTTGATCTATCTTGATCTATTTATCTCTTGATAACAGCTGCTCAGCATGAATTCAGGTTCAATGTTACGTGAATAATATATATAAATAAATAATTTATATATGTTAATATGTTTATATATGTTAATTTATTTATATATATATAATTT
>NJDC01009447.1:290080-319641 GCA_002245475.1 Calephelis virginiensis
GCCGAAGATACTAAGTCCCACAATGTGATAGGTGGCAAGCCTATCGCCAACCGGGCACAATTCCAATCCCGACCAACATTTTTTTTATTAGAAATTGGAAAAATCCAATTTTCTTTTTGTTGGCCGACCCGGGATTCGAACCCGGGACCTCATGCAGTCAAGTCCAACACCCGGATCGCTAGACCACAGAGACGATTAAAGTTTAACTCTGCGTCGGAAACCCTATTGATAGAACCCAATTTAAACTAAATACAGCCTATCCCCATCTTTAAGCCCTAATCTATTTCTACGATACATTTCATATAAAGCTTGTGAAGAAAGAATATACATACAAACAGAAGTATTTATTTATATTTGATAATATTAGAAGTAATTTCGTTATCTTGACTTAGCTATAGTCAATACTTATTTAATTTTCGAAAAACGTATTTTAAGCCAAAATCCACATTAAGGCACTAACCCAAGTTTACCTAATTCTATAGCTCTTCAAATCAGGAATGCACTTCAATGTACTGATGCTAAATGTTAGGGATAAAGTAAGTTCATATTTTTAAATTAAGAAACACTTGTATTATTTTATGGATCACTTATAATTTATTATTTTATAAATAGCCTTCCGGTTTCGCTTTTAACAGCATAATCAGAGCTAACATTTAAACTACTAAGCAATATTTTTGATTTGCAAACAAAAATTTATTTTATAGTGGGTAGATACAAAAAACTTCAATGCGTTGTACAGTGTAGTTGCCAGCTATTGATTATTTCCCCATTGAATCAGGAAGTTAGTACCATTTGAGAAACAAAAAAATAACATGTCAATTTCCTCCACTAATTAGTTATTTATGAATTAAATTTGCTGTTTTATACATATATGAAAATTCATACAAAATTAAAAAAATAATATTAAATTAAATATAAATGTCACAATAAAAAATAAGTAACTAATTGTATAATTAATTATTTAAAAGTTAAAATATTTATTGTATTTAAATTTTTATATAACAAAAATTATCCAACACAAAAATAAACAGTAAAGGGTATGTCAACATAAAATAAGCAGTAAGCTGTCACTAGAACAATAATAATTATACGACTGAGACATTGTTAATTTAATTTATGGCAAAAATTATATTTTTTGTTGGATAAGATTACTAGAAAATATTCAATGTTTAGTTCCATTTGATCATTTAATAATTGTAAATTGTATTACATATCAAATATGTAAGGCACCAATCTGAGATAATTGTAGCACTATCTATTAGTTTTTTTTTATCTACTAGTTCATGATCATTGTTAGTTATGAATCAACATATTAAGTTAATGATTTAAATTAATAAAAACATCCGGATTTGCAGTAGTGTTGCTATTTACTCGTATTTTTTTTAATCCGTACACTGTTGAATAGTAAAATTACGATTATTTTACAAAATGAACATTAAGTTTCATTTATAATAAGAGGTTGCTATTAAAAATGTAAATTTATTGTAAATCTTTCCTAATTTATTTTAATTCCTGTAACATAGTTAGTACTTTAACCTCAAAAGGAGCTTATTTACTTTTGTTACTTTAAGAATGGTAAATTTACAATTGTTCATAACGTACCTAATTGTTAATTTAGTGAGTAGTAACTTGTAGTTAAATTGTACTTAACAAATTTATAAAACTAAGTTGTAATAATACTTCATTGATGTGCGACAATTTTAACATTATGATTGACGAACTTTTTGTCAATATATGAAAGGTGATAAAATATCACCCTTTGAAACAATGTAAGACTAGGTAAATCATATAAAACTTTGGGACAAATCTCGTTTGTCTAAAGTACCCTCGAGGAAATGGAAGGCGATAAATTTTAAATTGTAATATCTTTGGGGTTTTATCAGCAGATATTCAAATTGATGATCAGCGTTATGGTTTGCCCAAAGCGATTTTAATACGAAATGTGAAAGAGATTTTTTTTATTAATAACAGTCCCTTGCAATTTTTATCGTGTGAAGTGACAAAATCCTGAACTGTCTTGTTGTGTCTAAGACCTGAACTTTAGTAAGAATAAATAGTAATCAACTATTAGAAATCTTCACGTTACTTACCAGAATTAACAACGTACCAATAAATCAACGACAAAATTAAATAGAATCGTTTTTAGTTGTAAAAGTGAAATATAAATAATTGTGCGGAAAATTACAAGTTTTAATTATAGTGCGTATACATTGACCAAGTGTCGATGAAGAAGCGAGTAAACTCGAAAATGCTTAAGTTCGTCCGTGTAGACTCTACTTAACCTATTCAAGGTACCATGGCGACGTCGTTACATCAGTGTTCACTTCTTACATTTCAGCTTAAAGAGTAAAATATTTAACTTTTTTCTCTTTAAACTGAAAAACTAGAACACAAAATATAAATTGACTAAATGATCTATAACATATGGTGACACAAATTGTCAAACTCAAGATTTGGGAACAAAAATAACCCCGGAAAAAATGTTAGCCCTATGAGAAACCTGGTTTTTGTTTCTGGAATATTTGCTTAAGACGTATAATACTCCTATTTAGGGAACTTTTTTCTGTTTCAAGGTTGGTTGAGCTGCTGATTTGCAATAAAATAAATAATGAAAATTTTGCGTTTTAAAAGATAAAATAAATAGATAAATAAGAGCGAAAAATGCTATATATCAGATTTTTTTTTGTTTTGTTAATTTGTCCAACCTCACACAAATGTACATTCATACAATCATTTAAATTTGATCAAGTAGGTATATTTTGGACACATAAATTTGACTTAATTTAATAGTGTTAAATTAAATCAAAAATGAATAAAATATCCAAAGTTCAACGAAAGAAAAAAAATTGCCCCCGACACGATTTGAATATGTACATGTACATGTTCAAATCGTTCATCATTTATCAGAAGCTGACGAAGGCTCTAACCATTTGAGTTACATTCGAGTTCTAGCTTCGAGTGAATTTTTTTTTGTATTGTGATGACCATAACTTCCATTTCTCTTTCGAGACTTCTTGAGGCGTGAGACGAAATCATCGACCACACATCCCAATAGACGCCGCATATAAGGCAACACGATTCTGTCAACACATAAGTGTAATTGTTCTAATGTAGCTTATTACTTAAAAAGATATGAACAGTATCGACCAGGTTTGTGACCTGTAAACATTGTCGCGTTATTGTATGAAAAATAAAAAAATAGAAAAAAATAACTGTTTGTTCAATTAAATGGTACAGTAAAAAAAGCCGCATTTCACATTACCGAAAAGATGATACAACTTTCCGTAGGGAAATTAAAAATTATAACAATCATAATAACATTTTGAATTATTTGATGTTTATCGGAGTTCATCATATAGTGGTCAGTCATTGTTAGATGCGGGTTTCTATCCCTTTCTTACACATGTGATTTTCAAGCTATCACTTTCGTTTGCATACAGCTAGTGAAGGACTAGTGTGCAAATCTATTTTATCGATATTTTTATTTATTTATTTCAAATAGGATACCGGTATTTTATGTAGGTATTTATGTATTTTATCGATAAATTTAAGCACTGACAGAAACAATAAAAATCTTCTTACTCTGTGTACTTTTCAGTTGGCCCCTGGATAGTTACTCTTATTCATGTGAGAAGTCAGCGAACAAGCATACGGCTCTTTTAATGGTAACAGATAATCATGGCCTATAGACACCATTGATGTAACAGGTGCATTGCTGTCCTATGGTCGGAATGTAAGGCCTATTGTTCAAATCTACTGGCTTCCCTACCCTCCGAATCGGAATGTGAAACTGTCATTATTGCGGCCGGAATGGGTAAGGCGGTAGATAACTCTCCAAGAAAGTTGTTGCACACAACTGTATCACCAGTGATCTTGTTACCTGTTTTACCTGTGTCCGCCTCTACTTGGTGCCTGGCAGAGGGACAGGTGATCTATTTTTGTCAGCGGACCCGGACCAACACGATCGAAAACTAAACTTCTGCTTCGCTGTTATTTGTCATTGAATAACTCATAAATAGTTGGGCCGATTATTAGAACTCTTTTAAGTGCATTAGGTGGTTATCTGGGTGATGTAAATTCAAGACTGGTTCCGATAGGCTATGTTAGGGTCAGTATATCATAAAACTTTCAAAGGGCTGGGACAATTTAAAAACTAATTTGTTTACAGTATTTCAACGATATTCTGTAGTTTAGGTGGGAATTACTCGAATTAATAAAAACAATTATATTTGATAAGTATGCCTTTTATATCAGGTATCCACAAGATCAAAATAAAACAATCTAATTTGGTTTTAAGAAACCAGACGAGAGAATTGGTTTCCGAATTCCAAATTCCAAATTCAGTGAATTAAATCTCAACATTTTGCAGAAGATTGTCTTTTACACTTTACACCACTGCTGCTTCATGACAATACTAGACCACATACTGCACAACAGACGGCTTCTCAATTAGAAGAGCATTAATTGGAATGTAAAAACCGTGCACCTGAACCTAACTTCAACAGAACATATTTTTTTTTCGAAAAATTCAATTTCGATGGTGCAGTCCAAATCACGTCCAAAGATTTTATTGATTTCCGTTCGAATGGTTTTTTAGTAGAGGGATCAATGAATCACCTATGAGATGGCAAATGTGTCTAAGAAACAATGGTTCATACTTTGATAAAATAAAAATATTATATTAAAAATGTTCGACCTATGTTCCTTTCCTACAAAACGCTAATTACAGATGTAGGGACCTAATATATTCAAGTGCGGATATTACTCTCAACCTCAAAAATGTGTGACCTTGAGATGTTGAGTTGCATAGCTGCGATGTGACGTGCAATAACAAAATGCGATATAATCCGTTACAATGTCGTACTTCACAAAATAAAAGGCATATCGATAAAATATATTGTTCGTATTGAATATGTCTTATCCCTAACCTTACATATCTGTTTATGAATATGACGTGTTGTCATTGCAAGGGCCAATAAGAAAGCAGTTCCTCGCTTCCCCGCACCTCAGCTATTTGCCAGAATTGTTTTGAAGCAAAATTATAAAGAATAGGCGTCTAGTGGGATGTGTGGTCGATGGACGAAATGGTACAGATTTAAATCCTGTGTGAAGCGAATTTTTTCCTTTCTTTAAAATTTGTATGAGTTTAACCCAAACACAAGCCAAGTGCTATTATTAAAAATACCTTCATAAAGTGTGTTTACTTATATAAGACACAACCATATTAAGTTTTAGTTATTAAATCAAACAGATATGTCGCTGAAATACTGATATATTTATGCTTTATTTTGAGGAATATTATTTTACAGTCTTCAAACGTGCTTTCACCAATTCCTTTCAAAAATAATTTTCTTGAAAAATTTTCGACGGGAATAGCGGAAAAATAAAAGTTTCATTTAGAATTTACAAGGTACCGTCTGCCTGAGGCGATGACGACGAGAATTTCGATTTTGTCGACGAAAATACTAAAAGAGGGAAGTAACTCGAATTTAAGGTCACTTGAACTCCACAGAACAGAAATCAGGAACATTGTCGAATTACATCACGCTTTTAAGAAAGTTTAAGGAAATATTAGGAAAATTTCTGTAGTTAAACGATTGAACAATGCTGACGTTCAGTCCACTAAAAGGTAGTTTTCTGTGGTTTCACCTGACTGGCTGACCTTACTTGTAAATCATGCAACCTGATTTTAAATCGCCATTGGAATTCAAAAGTCAATTCCGGTTCCAAAAAAATACACCTAATTAAATTTTGACGCATATTACACGATCAGGTAGTTTTACCAGTCACTGAATATCATAAATGAATACGCTAAATGTCAGTCGCCCTCTTCCAAGCTACGTTATCCATCAGTCAATTCAATTATTGTGTAAGTCCCGTGTTGGTCCGGGCTCCTTTGTAGAATAGACCATCTGCCTTCCTTGCCACGGAGCTCGTAAAAGGCGAGCATAGGTTCACTGTTACTAAAACCGTGACATCTGACTAGGTTGTAAAGTTTAGCAGCGACTAGCCCGGATTGATACCACCGCCTTACCTATTCCTGCCGCTATAACGTCATAACGTGTTCCGGTTCAGAGGGTAAGGTAGCCGGTAAACTTACTTTTGCTCGAGGCCTAACATCCCGGCTTTAGCTTGGCAACGCACCATTACCACCTTTGGTGTCTCTAGGCGCCGTGAATTTCTTAACATCAGGAAATCTGTCTGCTTGTTTGCCTTCCAATATCATAAAAAAGCAAAGCCTGTGATGCAACGGCCGCTTATGTTTTTTTTCAAGTTTGATCATCAAACTACACTTATTTTCTCCTACCTCGTATGTCAATCTACTTGTAATGTATTCGTTATTTGATGAGTGCTTCTTTTACAAAAAAAAAATCGTCTCTGTATGAGAGTTATGATGTAGGTACTCGTATCGAATGTTTAAATACATTTAGATAAGTACAAATACAATCTAATAATACCATTTTTCTTTGCGTACAATCCAAAAACCATTTGTACAGTGATTTTTTTAATATTCAAAAGATTTTATAGTTAATAGTTAGGGAGTATCCTTCCCAGCAGGGCTACTTTCAACGTGAATTATTTCATAATATATCATTATTACAGCTATAAGCCGCATAGGAACGTTACACGCGTAGGATGTACTGTATTTACAGTAGTAATTGATCGGTACGTTATGAATTAACTATTAAATATTGCGAAAATTTTATACTAGAAAAGTGCCATAGTTTACTTCTCCTATTCAGTAGATAAGAAAAAACGACATGCGATATAAGCTTTGTTAGCTAAAACAAGAGTTTTTAGCTTGGTGGAGTTTTATTTAAATTATATATACGTATGTGAAATATATTATATTTATTTTGATAATTAATTTTAAGTTTGTGGAAGTCAAATGTAATCCTTCTACAACTTATTTAGATACCAAGCAACGCCTTACCTGTTCTAGTAATTTCTTTAAGAACTAATTCTTTAAGATAAATTAAGAACTAAATCTTACCTTCGATTTGCCAACGCAATATCCACGTGTTTTGTATCTATTAACGGCACTTTTTTGTATCAAATCTTTATCTTGTCTACCTTTTGTATCATAAAAATCTATAACCCACAATTGATTTATAAACGAAAAGAATACTACTTGTAATGTGGCTTCGGATTAAGTTAAGGTTATACAAAAATTGTTTGCAATGATAATAAAAATGATACTAAAGCTGTAAAATTAACTAAAATAGTTAAGTTTTATTTGCAAATGCGTACATTACAACCAGGATAAAATTATGTTTAAATTTTCTATCTAAGGTTAGTTGTAAGAAACCTCTTCACGAGATAATTCTACTGTTCTACATTTTTTCCTAAACATTTTCCTATTTTGTATTATTTAAGTTTAAAAATAATAAACATATAACATATGTAAATAACACATAGTTAAAAAAAGTATAAACTCCGGACCTGGAAATAGTAGCTTCAAATCCGCAAAAGTTTAAAACTATTCATGTACTCATACAAACAAAATTAGAAGATACAACAAATGCAAATTCCGTGGCTGAAACTTTGAAAGTTACATAGAATCAACAGTTTAACAACCCACGAGACGTTTAGAATACATTCACATGCCAGACGAAAGAGAACATTGTTGCATTATACAGTCACCAGAATTCTTATGTGCATTGCGACTAGATTATTCCAAGAGAGCTTAAGTAATGTGGCCAAAACTGTTTCGCACCCGAGAACTGTCTTCATTTACATTTAAAGTGTGTCATAATTTCGAGAATGTTCTTACCTTTGGAGAAATTGTTTTTTTGTTCATTCTCTTGCAGGTGTAAACTGGGTTATGTGATTTTCGTCAGCGCTTAATTAAACTCCCAGATTAAAGAAATAACTTTGGGTATAAAGGCAAACAATCAGATGAGCCTCCTGAAGGTAAGACCTAAATGTCACTAATACTATTAAGTATTAGAGGTTTAAGTTTCTTGAGTTCTCTGCACTGTCGGGAATCGGTAAGGTGGTGGCACAAATTCAGGCCAGCGCAAAAATATACCGAGATACCTAGAAGGTCTGCCAATCTTTAAATATAAAATGTTAGGCATTTATAGTCAATAGAACGATTTACATAACAGAGGTAATAAAAAGATTCATAGTGAAGAAGACAAAATTATAATAATAACAATTAATTAAATAAAATTACTTATTATTGTAGATAACGGAACCCTAGAGTAAGAGTATACGAAAAATAATTTAAACTAGTAAGTATTCTCTGAATATTGTAATCTTCTAATTTTTTGATCCCGGAGAAACAAGGGGCATTATACTCGTAAGTTGTTTGACGTATCTTTGTATATGTGTGTAACTTTGGTGTTATTATTTTGATGACTTATACATATACAGTACTTAACGACCAATAGTCTGAACTTCATTGTTATTTATTAATAATGTTAGTTTACACAATTAATTTCAAATTGTATTTATATCCTGATATAAATTAGAAAGTTATAACAATGCTGTAATTTCGTATTGTACCCACGCAATATGGTCGCAAGCTCTTTTACAGCTTTATGATAAGTAGAAAAGGCAATGTTTATACATTTTCTATAAACAGGTTTCTTGAGGACAAATGAGTAATTTCTTCAAAGGCATGAAACATTTATGGCACCAATACAATTACCATTCACCGACGAACTATTTTCAATTCCCTCTCTGATGCATTTAAAAAGAGATGGGGCACTCACGTGGATCGTTTACGCGAGGAACGGTTGCAAGTTGACGCAAGGCTAGAGATATTTAAGACTAAAAGCTATGGAGCTGAATGCGAAATGCTACTAGTTTTACCGTTATAGTAATATAAATTATTCAAAAATTCGTAATAAAGCATTAAAAATATTTATTTCCGTAATGTAAATTTTTGAAGGACTTATGGCTGTACTGAGACACGTTAGTTATCTTTTAATTATTATTATTTCTTTCTTATCTTTTAATTAGTCATTAAGTCAATATTTCTATGGCTTAATGTCAAACTAAATATTAATTGACGTCTCTGAATGCGAACTAATAATGTATTCGTTTAATCACAGTTGCCCTGGTTGTAGACATGTGTAACTCTATTAAAACGTGTCAATCGCAGATCAGCTCATGAGCCACGAATTTGAACTAGAGCCGCGAACCGGCTAGCAACTTAGCTCCACTGATCTATATCTGGTAGTTGTTGCTCAGACTGAACCATAAGTAACACAGTTATTCTGGTCATTGGCCTCAGATAATAGTCACCAGTTCA
This sequence comes from Calephelis virginiensis, assembly GCA_002245475.1. Taxonomy (NCBI): domain Eukaryota; kingdom Metazoa; phylum Arthropoda; class Insecta; order Lepidoptera; family Riodinidae; genus Calephelis; species Calephelis virginiensis. The sequence goes on from NJDC01009447.1 coordinate 299,343, forward strand.
AAATGTTTCATTTGAACCGTGAGCTGTGAGTTTTTCATTTGTGCTACAGCTGTGAATCAAATACTTATTATTTTATCTGTAGTTCTTAGGCAGTTTAGAGCTGATATACTCATCATTATAGGGCTTCTTTAATTTCTTTTCGGAGGTTAGATGGTATACTTAAGAAAGAGGCTTCATACGAAATTTTCTTTAAGTATTATTTAAGATCTTTGCTGTAAATGCTCAACATTTATATTTAATGGCATCAGAAAACTACGTTATAAATTTCCTTCCAATGCTACTACTACTTTTACTTATTTAAATGTTACATTTATTGTTTTAAAAATAACGAAAATAATTAATGTAGGAAATAAATGTACATTGACCGGTAACAAAATGTCGTTAACCGCTGTAGTAAACTATTAAACTTTGTCTTATGTGGATTCCAACCAAATGTTAAGGGAATATAAATATAACTTGTAATTATATTAATAATTAAAACAAAGATTGTTAAAAATTCAATATAAATATACACATAGATACATATATAATAGAAATATATAAATTGTAAAGTATATAATATAGTAAACGATAAGTTTAAAGAAAGTAAGTATCTTAACGTCTGAATCCTGGACCCCTTCCGAAGCGATAGGCAGAGGCACAACCAAGGCACCCACGACTATTCGAAGATCAAGTTCAAGATCAAGTGCTACAATGTGATATGTGGCAAGCTTATCGCCAACTGGGCACATATTCAATCCCGAGCAACGTTATTTTTATTAGAAAATTGAATATAATATACGATTTCCTATTTTTTTTGTTGCCCGACCCGTTGATCGAACCAGAAACCTCAAGTAGTCAAGTCCGATGCTGGACCGCTAGACCACTGTCTATTGGAAGAGATGTAGCCAGAATGAATATGAGAGTCTTAGAGTTGAAATAAATGAATAAAATTCTTTACATTGATACCATGGATGTCGGAAGAAGAGTGTGTGCAAGGAATAATGTGAATAAAGCGCTGGATACGCTATTTCAAAGAGATTTTTTACGGTGCTAACGTTACTTTATTGAAGACTTGGCTGTGTCAGAAAAAAACAAGAAAGTTACGGAAATATATGTGGTGCTACCGAAACCTTCATGTTTGTATGAAAAGTGTAATGAATGTGAAGGAAGCTAATCAATTTTGCAATGATCGTGACATTGGGCAGTCGATACTCTCTGTCTACCTTGTTAGAACTTTAGTGAGAATATAAGTGTTATGATTTTAAGTTAAAACTTTAAATTCATTCCAAATTTACAAAATTACTAAAAATTGACTTTGTACAAATTACTTTCATGAAAAATTTACAATATTCACATCAAATGAACATTTTCTAAAAATATATGAAGTTTAAAAACGCTCCACAAACCATGCGAAACATAATATCTTAGATAAAAAATATAATATGTTGTAAAAATAACGCTAAAAGCAGAATAAGTAACATACAAAACAAATCATCATAAAAACAGCTTTAAAAATGAAAGAAATGAAACCAGTTCGCATAAACAAAATGAACCGTATTCTATGTAACACGCGCAGTTATGCTAATGTGCTGTTTATTAAATCCAATTTTCAATATGCTGCCACTTACATTATTGAAATAGACACGTGCTCTTAAGCGGTCGTCACAAATTCACGCTGGATGCTTGTTATTTATCACTGCTCAGAAAATGCAGCTGCAAGCGCTCGCTTTAGCAACACATGCATGTTTAAAAGGTTATGCTAGACAAAATTTCTAATTCTACTAACTTCAGTCTTTCATGTCACGTACTTACTATAACCATATACATGTAACTTTGCTTCAAATATGTTAACAGGTAAATCGATCTTGAAGTTAGCGTTCTGGGATTGTTCAGATAGAATTTGTTAAGAAGTTTGCCATGTGGGAGCAGTGGTCGCAAACTTTCTAAGTATTAATTGATGTACTTCGTGTTCCTATCAGCACCTCACCTTGTTACGGTTGATTAAAAAACTTTCCAGGTGCATTATTTCCGTAAGTCTAGGAATCCTCTAGTTTATTAGTTTATAAAGGAGTTGGACTTAATTGTTTCTATTCATCACTGTCTAGGTTTTTTAGTTTGAAATACTCTGTGAACTTATCCATCTTCTCATTACAGGCAATTGGATACTGTTAGCAAGAAAGTTTTAAGTCTGTACCTATATCTTTTGAGGTCAACTTATTTTTTGTAGCTGTTTTTACCATTAAAACCCAATTCTTTGGTCTTCAATCTATCAAAAAAAAGTAAGAGCAACTGATTTCAGCTGCTTGTACTCGTACTTGTAAGATGCGAGTTAATTTTTTTTTACGTACACCTACACTATTACATCACTTCCTTTGCATTGCCAATTCTTGCCGCTATGATAATAATGATCAATACTGTCGTATTTTGGTTTTTGTGGGTAAGGTAGGTTAAGTTTCTTACTCATGAGACTTAAAGTACCAGCCTTCGTTTGGTAATCCATTACCACCTTTAACATCTATCTTATAATTAAATAGTAGTAAAACTAAATCCGTACATATTTTTTGTATGTTTTTCTTTTCTTTCAATATGTTTTTCTGTTTATTTTTCCCGATATGATCGGATTTTACCAAATTAAATTTGTGTAATAGTAACTTATCGTCAACGTATTTTTAAACGTTATAAAAATATTTTTCTATAGGGAAATGTTATGTAGCACAACCACAATAAGTCATTTTAACGTATGTACGAAATCAGGAAACACTTTTTACATTTTTTTTACATTTACATTATTTTTTGATCACGCTGATACTAACATGTTATGCTTCCGTGGTCTCCGGTAAATTAACCAAATTGCTGATCCATCTAGTGTGTGGATAGTTATTAGTAAAAATTTACTAAACTGTACAGTATAATATTCGCATGATCGACAAGGTTTTGGTTGTTAAAAATGTATCCTTTAAGGATAGTCATGAAGATTTTTATGTCCATTAAAAGGAATATTTTAATGCATTTCTATTATTTTAATGACAAAACTTTTAGTATATCTCACAGAGATGCTCATTATTCCATGACGTATTAAAAGTTCTGAACTAGAATACTAATTTTCAGCGGTAACTGGTTTTATAAGCGCAACTTTGCTTTTAGCTACGCTAATACTATGTTGCGAGTTTCAGCTTCACACTTAGGGAAATTGATATAGTTTAGTCATAATGCGAATGTTTTTAATTGGAACTGATCATTTTAGTTTTACTAATTACTGCTAGATATAATTTGTATTGCTATTATGATTTCTTTACATGCCTGCATATCTTTACGCCAAATCCTTTTCGGGGCAAGCAAGAATTCTTGAGCGTTACGTATCTTATGCGTAAACTATCCCCAATCCTTGCAGATCTATCTAGCCCACATTCATTGTTCTTTTTAAATATTGACGCCAGGTTTAAAAACTCTTGACGCCGCCCTCAGATAAATCCCGAAAAATTTTATTTTGGAACGTTAACCTTTTTAATTTCGATTTAACTAACGATTAAGTCATGGAGGTTGTTATGATTTTTGTTTATTTGATATATAACTAAAGAAAGATCACTATAAATTAAAATATATTTTATTACAATTTTACTATGTTTATTTATAATTTGATATATTATGGTATTTTTAAAGTTACTACATATTTTTTCTGTAATAACATAGTGCATCATATTCCTAACATTGTAGGTATTGTTTGTTATTTTTCTTTAATATTTTGATTTTATGTATTGTGACATTTGTTGTTATTAAACTATAATTTTAAATAATAATTTGTTATTTATCAACTTTTTCGTTTGTTGTTTTATTCAATTTGAAATGTAGAGAACACGTTAGAGGTAATAAGTACGTTAACTGTACCATATTGCAAAATCGATAACTTGTGAGCAACATTAAAAGCTCAAAAATTCTCTGACCTAAAGATTACCCAAACGTTTGTTGATAATGTGACCTGAACTGATGTTGTATAAATTTATATATAAATAGAATGCACCAAGATACTATTAATTTGACATATTGATGATCTCGAACATCGTAGCATATCTATTCATTGGTAACACAACTCGTTAACAGTGTGTGTTATCTCAAGGGACGTGTTTGGCAGTTTGACCTCAATGTTTGACACGTGTCCCTATGTTCTATATAGGGCGTGTTTGGGCGCCTTCAAAGGGCGTCATTAAGAATGTATGTGTGCGGTATTTGCTTCAAGGCTTTCAAAAATTCTGTTGTTTCATTGGTTATGTAAAATTAAATTCCACAATCACGTCGTTACATTTTTTACTCACAACTGTCTTACACCCCAGGATTGTTTTATTTTTACTTTATTAATATTTTTAAAAGGCTTTTCCAAAGTACTCAAATATTTAGCGTTTTAGATTTTTAGTACATGCAGTAAAAGACATCCACATAAAAATAACATATTTTTTTATTCGACTTAGCCAAAAGAATAAACAAACTCTGTCTTTAATTAAGTTATTAATTAAAAGGACCGTGTCGCCTTTCTTAAAATATGTTATATAGGATTTTTTTTGTTTAAATAATTCATAGTTTTTTTTTATTGAAAGTAAGTAATGAGTTTAATCAGTTTGTAGTAACTCCTATGAAACAAAAACAAACAAAAACTAAAAGTAATTTCCATCACGTGCTTTTTTATGTGGATATATTTTATTAGATGTACTATAATAGGTAAAAAAACGTCTATTTTGAAAGAGCCTTATATAAGGAGGAAAAAAACACCGACATGTTTTTGATTGCTTGTTATGCACGTTGTCTTACATTAACCAGATTAAAACCTCAATGTCGACATAAATTTGGAAATGAAAATAAATAATTCATGTGCGTATAATAAGTGCATTACGTAATTGTTATAATAATATTTAATCTTACCAATTTTCTACCATACCGTGCTATGCAAATACATATCGCACTAGAAAGAAAGAAAATAAATAAATAAATATTCTTGTACAAGTCACACAAATTGAGTCTAACATCATAGTAAGCTGACTATATGCTTGTGTTATGGGTGTTAGTCAACGATTCTAATACACAGAAATACTTAAATATATACCAGAACAAATTTATTAAACACCCAGACCTGGAAATACCGACATCTAAATTTTTATCACACAAATGCCTACCCCCATCGGGTATTGAACCCTGGCCTCGTTGATCGATGTAGTAAAGCGTTTATGCCAACCACTCAACCAACGAGGCGGTGAAAAAATAAATTATCTTCTCGCCGATATTCCGAACAAATAGGCATAGACACAACCACGGAAGCCACGGCTTGCTGAAGACACTAAGTACTACGTGATAGAGAAAATTGAAAATACACATTTTCTATTTATGTTTAGAAAGAAAGAAAACATTATTTATTAGTGGACTGATTTACCACATACCAAAATAAAAACTTACATCACAAAATAAAAAAAAAAGTAAATTAAAACTAAAATCTAATTAAACAAAAACATCTACTCAAAATATAAAAAAAAAATAGTTCTATGGTGTAGTAATATGAACACAATAAAGAGGAATACCTCATTATTTATTAGTGTATTTGTTTTTCATTCTAATTGCAAATCAGAGATATATATATATATATTTCTGTGTTAAGAGAGCTAGGAGGATAGAAAGTGACATACTAGTTTTTATTCCCGTTTCTTAAAAGAGATCCCGAGGGAGATACAAATATCTTTTGTACGCAAAAATAGACGCGAAAAATGTTCAACAGAGAGAGAAGAGAGAAAGCAGTTTCAGATGTAATCAATTTAATCAACTACTTATATTTTTAAGAATAAACTAGATGTCCCTATAAATTTCGTACCACCCGTTCTGTTTCTTTGGGAAAATCAAAATCTTGTTTTTCCTAGTTTCCTCCAAATTTTCTTATCTTAACTTTTTAAATAACTATTTAACGCAAAATCAAGTCAATAACCTTACACTCACGTATCTGACGTCATCGACGCATTTGAATATCATTTAAAGGCCTTCCTAAATTTTTAAATCAAATTAACCTTTTAACATTATAAATAACCCTACAAAGCTTCTTAAAGGTCAAAATATATTTCAGTCAAAGATATTGAAGGCGATTTTATCTGCTATCAAAAAATGAGAAGGACTTGGGTGTATTGTGAAGAATGTATTCGGAGAATAAGTTTGATTCATGATGGACCCAACGATTTAGTGATAGGGTCTGACGGTTTACTGATATATCACATGAAAGAATTCAAAGAGGATTAATAATATACAAAGAAAATCTAACTTTTTCATAACGTAGTAAAATAAACATGATTTTTTATCTGGTAAAAAATAAGCGAAAGTATACGTCTTTGACTCTTCTCACAAACTCTTTCGCTATTGGATTTCCTTCGATGAGGATATACCTCCTTACCTATTCCTGCCGCCATAATGACTCCGCAATATTCCGGTTGCACAACATGCTTAACATTATGGTCACCGGACAACGACGCACCTGTAACCAGGGCTTGAAATACCGGTATTTTTTAGAAACTGCTACAGATGATCATGAAACATTACCGATACCAAGGTGTTACCTGTACTGTTTGTACCGGTATAAGACTTTCTATCGGTACTATTGGTTTAAGGGCTTTATACCGGTACTGGTTCAGTAATACCGGTACAAGAAAATATATCACGAATATTTTTTTTCTTCAATCGAATATATCTCTGTTCCTTCTCGAGAGTGTAAAATAATACCGAAACGTAAAAAGGAAAATTGGTGACTTCGCACTTGTATTTAACGGGTACCTTAATTGGATACCGGTTTTTATCGGGATTGGTACTGGTACTTGTTAGCTACCGGTATCGGGTCGGTACCGGTATTCAGGTATCGAAATGGCAAGAACCGCTAAATACCGGTACAGAACCTGTACTTTTCGTACCGGTTCCAAGCCTTGTCTGTAACATATGCAGTGCCTATAAGCTATGGTTATGTCTTACCATAAGAAGAGCCGTGTGTGTGTGTTTGCTCACCTTACAAAAATATTGTAGTCATAACAATAATAATAAGGTAGGTACTAATTTTAAACTAAATTAAATATCTCTCTCTCTCTCTCTCTGGGCAAGTTACACAAATTGAATCTAACCCCAAAGTAAGCGAATTATATGCTTGTGTAATAGGTTTTAATCAACGATTCTAATACATAGAAATACTTAAATAGATACCAGAATAAATTTAATAAAAGCCCAGACCCGGAAATGCAGATATTTAAATGTTTATCCCACAAATGCCTGCCCCCGTCGGGAAATAACCCGAGCCTCGCGGTTGGTCGATCTAGTTAGGCGTGTACGCTAGCCACTCGACCAACGAGGCGGAAAATTTGGAGGCGGTTCGTTTATTTGTTCACTCTCACTAAATTTACTTTTGTTTTTCAAAATATATTTAAAAATTAATTTTAGCAATATTTTTGAGAGCCTGGTGTCTGTCATAGGTAAAAATATAACTAAGTTACAGTTCCAACATCAGATTCATGGTTAAATATTAATTTGACCTTTAGCTTTTTTTGTTAGTTGATTCTCTTATGGTATTTATTTATCTTATTTTACTTTCGAAAAATAAATAAACACATGATTAAGCAATGACACTGCAAAAACCGACTCCAACTATTTCATGAGATAGCTAAACGCACTCAAAAAAACTCCTCATTTCTCAACTCAACTGTTTTATTTTTATTTTTTGTATGCTATGTACGCATTACTCGACCAATTTTTATGACTACTTTTTATACAGATAGATCGTGAATCCAAGGTGGTTTTATAATTTTATTGTAATCCAATTTGAGTTTTTTTTTAGTTATATACATAATGAAGTGTAATACAAAAACTTCTAGTAGGATGTTGATAAAAAGTATGTGGGACCATTTTGGAACCATTTGCTATCTTTTTCGAAACAAGAATAATCAAACAGCAACGTGGTATCCAATGAAGTAATCAGATTCGGTTTTCGCAGTTTTTCTGCGCTTTATTATTTTCACAAAGCAGATATACCTACAATGCGATAGTGGATAGCTGATAGAATGTAGAGCGATACAGAAAATTGTTGGTTTAAAGCTCGCTGACCGCATTCATAACAGTGAGATCCGATAAAGAGTAAGATTGAAAGAAAGTAGCATCTTCACGCACATACTCCCGAAGAGGTAAGCAGAGGCACAACCAGGGCACCCACGACTATCCAAAGACACTAAGTCCCAGAATGTGATAAGTGGCAAGCCTATTGCCAACCGGGCACACATCTAATCCCGAGCAACTTTTTTTATTAGGAAATAGTAAAATCCCAATTTTCTTTTTGTTGCCTGACCCAGGATTCGAATCCGGGACGTCATGCAGTCAAGTCCAACAACTGAATCGCTAGACCACAGAGGTGATTATATTATATTGAAAGAAAGTGTAAGTACTAAAATGAAGAAGGGCAACCTCCGCTGGTTCGGTCACGCTAAAAGAATGGCAGAGGAACTATTGACAAAGCAGATATAAAATGCGAATATAGATGGATTCAGGTACCCGTGGAGACCTAGGTTGACATTACACGATCAAATCAATCGGATGTTAGCCGAAGGTGGTGTCAAGAGTCTCCGAAACTGGCTTGTTTGTATGAAATGTGTAATGTATGTGGAGGAAGCCCGGCAGGTCTGCCAGTATCTGCCAGTAAGTTTTGATTTGAGGTCTCGGTACTTTCTGCCTACTCTTTAAGGGACTAGGCGTTAAGATATGTATGTATGTATGTGCTAATTATGTTAATGTAATTGTGAAGCCGGAAAGTAACGTCTACTTTTTATACCGATATCTACACATACTAAAAAAAACGACGGGTTGCACTCCGGCAGTGCTGGCAGAAGTAAAAACTTGAATACTAACGTTGTGCATTTTTGATATTTTAGAATGGTTAGGGAATAATTCTGCACGAATTGTTTTAATTATCAGTATGTAAGTACTATCATTTAAGTGGCAAAATACAATATTAATTTATTGCGCTATCGTACACAAACATGACAACACGAACATTCGCGCAAGCGCCCTGCGCCGTCTTACGAATTTTCGTCCTACGAAATTTCAGGTCACGTGTCCTGCCGCGAGTTCAAAAGTTTTAACCCATTTCTAAAAAAAAGCGCAACGCCGCTAAAGATATTTTCACTTCAAAAATAAGTTTAATTTTCGAGTATAGCAGCAAACAACATCTAGTGTAGTATAATCTAAAACAAATAGTTTGTTGCTAAGCTCCACCTCGGTTTAAGGTCTTATCACGTTTTCCATACGCCAGCATCGCCATACCGTACCCTCGTTATTTATTTGCTTGACGTAATAAAGTGCATCGGAAAACAGTTTACAGTACGTAAGCCACGTAACCTCTACCAATTTCCTATGTGGAATAAACATTACGCTTTTATATATGCAATAGATCATCTTGCCATGGTTTGTAGAAATTTTAGTGGAAATGGTGCTTTCATATTTTGAATATGAAGAATTAGGTCAACGTTTTGAAATTTAGACATGAATGAGTAATAAATAATGAGTTCTAACATACAAATACTTATTAATAAAAAAAAGGCCAAAGTAATGATTTGTTATTATAGTCTGTATCATAATGTAATTTGTTTATTAATAAGAGGGTTAGTGCGCTGAGCTGGAGGCAAATGTTTTTGCCTTGGTTGAAAAAACTTATTTCAATTTCTTGTTTTCCAAATTTTAGTAGTCCTTAAAAGACATTCCTATTATAATTAATAATTTACAAAACTCAGTTAATATCAAATTTGAAATAGTTTGATAAAACTATTTCAAATACTTAGCCTTCATAAATACTAGTTCCAATACTTTGCCTTCATAAATACTTACTAATAGAAGCAACTCCAATAACTGTCAAAAGGCCTTAAATCGGGCCATCCGTTTACTTATGATGCAATGACCAAGGCAAATAGTAATTATTTTTTATATTTAAGAATTAATGACTGCCGCTTGATTTTATGCATTAAAGCACTGTTTTTTTCCATTTTCCCTCCAAAAGTCATAAGAAGCTTCTTCTGTCAATGATTAATACAACAAAAAGATTCAACAAAATTGATCCATCCGTTCTTCAGTGATGCGATGATCAGGCGAAATGGGGATTTCGAAACACAGAGAAACTCAAAAAACCAACTACAATTTATGCAAATTTTTTGCTCGAATAATAGCTTCTGGTTCCGAAAAAGATTTATCAAAACCTGTTCGTTATTGGGTGATTAATAGCGTAACAAACATGCAAATATGCTCTTAGTCGAATCGAGAACTTCCTAAAAATTTCATTAAAAAAGACAACAATAAGAGCCTATCCGCAAAGGGTGCGCTTAGTAACTCGTACATAGAAATTTATATTGCGTCTTAGGCGAATCGAGAACTACCTAAAAATTTCCTTAAAAAAGACAACAATAAGAGCCTGTCCGCAAAGGGACTATACGCGCTTAGCAACTCGTACATAGAAATTTATATTGCGTCCAGAGACACATTACTTGTGTACCTATGTATAATGTAACGGAATTCCTGTTGATTTAAATGCAACCATTATGTTACTGCTTATATACCGTCGATTGAAACGTCTTAAAAAAAGAGAAAGTCGACGATTTAATGTGTACCAAATTCCACACATTCTATATTCCACGTTGAACATTTTGACATTATATAGACGCAATACAGCTACCTACGTACGTCCACGTGTAGTTGTGGTCATTATATTCTATTTAATGCTTCTTTTTTGACTTCATTAACAAAAATAATCGTATTGAAGTTACTACGCTCTATTAAATACATCCGTACGCCACGGACAAGCACGTAATTCTGGACGTAGCAATGGTCCCTGAGTACATTGAATCATGAGGCCTACGCGCGTATTGCAAGCGTTTTACGCGCGAATCAGGAAACGGAACACTAGATCGGGAATCTATGTAACTCAAGCAATTCGAATACGCGCGTACATGTAAAAAATGAAACAACCTTCTGTAGGCTCTTAGTTATTAAAACAAAAGTACTTATAAACTAGACGTAGAAAACTAAAACCAGATTAAACTTAGGTATTAATATTTATTAATTGTTCTGGCTAGACTGCGCAAAGTTTGTTCTAGTTACTAATGAGAAAATGTGGGCCTCGCTTAAATGAACACTCCCAAGAAGGATTTTCCTGTTTATAAATCTCGGTTTTATTCAACCACGATACAGTAGAAGTCCTTTACGTTATAAAAGAAAGATTTGAATAATATTGTAGCTTTTGTTCCATTGTTACAGAGTTTCTAATTTTTTAATACATTTCTTTTTATTACTTATGTATGCACATGTCGCTCTAGTTTCCTCAGCGCAGTTTGTTTTTGCAGTTCTTTTGTTTGATTAAATTACAAAATTTAAGCATCTGAACTTGAATATTTTGTGGCATACTCAGCAGCAGAGTCACCTTGCTATATAAATCGATCAATTACGATATCTTAAAATGCTGTCCATTCATTATTCATAGCGTTTGCATGCGACGAATAACTGTGAGTGTATGACTATGAAAACAATGGATCGAAAGTGGCTATGCTTGGGGAGCATACCCGACAGCATGAGCCCTACCTGAAACTTGTACTAGAGAACCGTAAATTATTTATTGGGGGGGGGGGGTTACATATATTTATGTAAGTATATTTCTAATAGTGCTCGTGTAGAAAAATATCATCATTAGATAACAGTTTTATTTAGAGTAATTGCCATCTCTGCTAAAAGCACAACCAAGATAATATGCAATCCAATACGAAGAAAAGCTGAAAGAGACTATCAATGAAACTAAGTTAATGACATTAAATGAAATGAATAGTAACAGATGTACTACAAAAACAACTGAATTGATTCCAACAGGTCTATAAGTCTATACGCTATGCAGAAAACGAAGGACATATTAAGACGTTTTTACTCAATGGGTGGACCTAAATAAGCAGGGCTTGATGCAGAGCTTTATAGAAAAATTCTTCCCCTATGTTGGTCTGGGCTTTTTTGCAGAATAGACCATCTGTCTTTCTGCCAGGCAGCTTGTAAAAGGCGATTATAGGCTTACCGTCACTAACACCGTGACATCCTAGGTAGCAGAGTTTCGCAGTGACTTACCCATATTGGTACCACCGCTCTATCTATTCCTGCCGTCATAACTTACAATGCTTGTTGTTGACCTGTTCCTATTTGGAGGGTAAGGTAGCCGGTAAACTTACTTTTGTTCGAGGCCTAACATCCTGGCCTCAGTTTGGCAACGCACCATTACCACCTTTAGGTGTCTTTAGGCGGGTTGAATTTCTTATCATCGGGGAATCCTTCTGCTTGTTTGCCTTCCATCGTTATTAAAAAAAGATTTAGGTCACGCTCTTCACAAAAGCGACTGCTACTGAAAGTAAGGATTAAAAAGATTATTTAAATTAATACTTTGTAAAGTAGGAGAAAGAAAGATATTTTTATTTACATGAAGCATTCAGTCAACGTAAAATTATGTGGGAAACGTATTAAAATCTGAACCAGATTATAATCCATGAATACACTGAAAAGTTGGAACTCTGTAATTTATACAACGTTATATGCACTAATAAATATTTCATCCAAATTTTAAATCTAGATAAAATTAAGAGCTTTAAGTGTTTCGTCATTGCGAATTTTGAAGAGAAGCATATAAAATTCAATGCTAAATAAGTATATTTAGCCTTTAAAAAACTGTTTAACACTACCTGTGCCCGCAGTTTCGGCAGCGTCGAATTTACAAAAAAGTTTTAATAACTTAGTTTACTTAGTTTAGTTAATTTAGATTTTTTTTTTGAAAAATAAAAGTAACCTACATTACTCCTTTTCATACCAGGTGCCTGCAAGTGAATGTCCCATCAACACAGGTTAAAAGGCTTCAGAGAGTAGCCGGAATAAACAGACCAAAAAAATTATGAGTGTATGTACCGTATATAAATTCACATACATATATTAAAAAGCAGTTATTTAATATTATATACAGACACTCTAATTTTATTTACTTGTACAGATATAGTTTCCTGTGGTTTTAAATCCACGTTTTCAAATTTAGATTAATATTTTACATAAAAATGTATGTCATTGGGCGAATACTTCTAAGTTCCTCTTTATTGGATAACTACAATGGCACATATTAAAGTGGCAACAAAAAATAGTTCAATGTTACAAATAAAAAAGAAATTTAAAACTATATTTCTTTTTCGTATTATTGAAAAGTATTTAGCAAATGATGATTTGTATTAGTAGTATGCAGATGGTAACAAGCAAAATGGGTTATCAAATATGGTTGTGGACAAAGTATATTGATACTGACCCCACAGAAAACAAATTACATAATTCTATTAAGAGGTTAGTCAATGATACCAATACATTTAAAAAAACAATACCTAGATACATTAAGTTAAAAATACATACAGATATAACATAATAGTGTATTCTCAGTAAACACCATTTCAACCAGAGATTCAGATTATGCACGTGTATGTACCATACATCTTCACGTCAAGTCCCTTCAGAAGTGGGCAGAGAGTATCGAGTGCCAAAATATACTATCATTTGCATACCTGCCCCGCTTCTTTCACATTTAGTACCCTTTTTTTATACAAACATCCCAGTTTCGGAGACTTTTGACACCACTCTCGTATTTTATATGATTTGGTCGTGGAATGTCAATCTAGGTCTCCTCGGATACTGACATCCATCTACATTCGCATTGTTTATCTGCTATGCCAATCTTTGATCTCTGATTCCGTCTTTATTTTTGTAATAAAAAAAACGAAAAGTAAAAATAAGTAATGTATTTTATTTTAGCACTTATACTTGGGTTAAATTTCTGCGATTTTACAAAAAAAATATACTTAGATAGAATTTGAATCTCTACTCTTCCCTCAGGAGCCGACGCATTACCTGCGTAAATGGCAAAGGAAGAGTTAAGAACTTCGACACAGAATTTGAATCCTCAGTAGCTCAAATGCTTAGAGCATTTATCGGCTTAAGACGAAAGGGTGCAGGTTCAAATCCTGTCCAAGATGTTTTTTTTTAATATGAAAAAGTTATTGTCGCTAAAAAATGGGGCGTTGATGAACACTCTCGGTTAATGTTTATGTATGGCTCACGTCGGTCATTGAACTTGAAAAAGTAAATATGGAATAACAAAAAAGCAATAATTTATTTATTTCATGCGTTTTCTTTCTATTTATTTGAATATTTAGACCTTCAAGGCACAATTTCAAATATTTATTCATTAAAAATTTAAAGCATAATACAAAAGTTTTGATTTTCAACACATAAATATTTGCCCCCATCGACCTTTGTCCGACAAAGGTGAATAAACTGGAGAATTTAAAAGCTTGATACAAAAACGAAATAATCAAACAGATTGAACTCTGCGGAAATTTCCTTATCAACTGGTCCGTTTTGAATCCTCTGGATCAATATAAACCGGCCTTCACTCCAGACGATACCCAGTGGCCTAGCTGGGATTTATGTGGCCGAATTAATGGACTTTAACATTAAGCCCATTGTAAAAACGACCGGAAAATCTGCGGAGACAGTAAAAATACGGTGTATTTTAACCTGTTTTGTGACAGATTGAATGATAGGTATCAATTCTATACTGTGTATGATAGATAAAATAATTGGACTAGTAATGTTAGATGCTATACAGTTAGTAAATGTTTTTTTTTGTGTGAGAGATCAGCAAACAAGCAAACGTCTCTCCTGAGGGTATGAGATAACCGTGGCCTTTAAACACTATATATTTTACAGGTGCGTCGCTGTCCTGTAGCCGTGACGTTAATCCTGTGTAAGTAAACCGTCTACCCTATCCTCCGGGTGGGGATACGATAGAATCATTATCATGGCTGGTATAAGTAAGGCGGTGGATCCCTACCCGGGCAAGTTGCTACAAAGCACTATACCAGCACTGATCTTGTTAAAGATGACCTATATTTAAACAGTGCTCGTCGCTGACGAGCTGCCTGGCAGAAAGGCAGATGACCTATTCTGCTCAGTGGATCCGGACCAATAAATATGGGAAATGGGGGCCGGGGAAATGTTTGCAATATTGTCTTTATGTGGTAGGTACAGAAATATAATATCATATAATACTTCATATTTTAAATGATTTTTTTTCTTTTAATCTTTTAATCACACGATGATATTGACGATAATACTAATTTATTTTTCTACTTTAATAATGTGTACTTCGTTTGTGTTATTTTTTTAATATTACATTTTTATTAAAGCGCTATTAACATAGTTATATGTTTATCATATTTTTTATGTCTTTAGTTATATAGCTTTATTTTACGCGACTTCACAACTATGATTAAATTTATACATTTGCTTATTTGTACCAGAAAAAAAATGACAAATCGTAATATATACCTAATTAGATTACTAAAGTGTAGATTTCACCACCAAATTTAAACGCGATATACCTATAAACGCGTTTAGTCAACTGTTAAGAGGGTCAAACATGTCAATTTTATAGTCAAAGAAATTTTGATAATTAATAAATATTTTATTAGTAAACTAATTTACGTTGTTAGTTGATTCTCAGGAAATGAGGATCAGTATTTTGTCAATTTGTATTTTTTTTAAAATAAGAGTACTTGCAGTAGCTAGGACCACAAAAGATAGTTAAATTCGTTTACTATGAACTTAGGTTTACTAAACTCAGTTTTCAATGTAATCGGTGGAATCAGCCCTTAAAATCTTACAAAGAAACAGAAGAATAGAAAGTGAGTCAAATTCAAAATGGCGGCCACAAATGAAAAATATAAATTTGACGAACAATATCCATCCAATAATATTGAATAAATATTTTAAAATCATTACTAAGTTTCCTTTATCATTTTCACTCGCACCAAAACGGGGAGAAAAAACAACAAAGGGTGATAAAATCAATTATAACCCATACCGCACTTTGTTCATTTGTCAATCTGAGCGTCCTTTATTTGTATATTTGTATACATGTCTAAATAAATAGTATTTGAACAAACATACATTTTTTTATGATTAAAGTTAAAGTTGAGTTTAGAGAAATCTAAAGTGTATCTACGAAAGGACCAATAAAAAACGAATCCTTTTTACTCCGACTTACGAATGTTAAGGATAGAAATGCTTAGTAATTTATTACTACGTAAGTATCTCCTTAAATTCTAATATACGTCGTCTAAAGCTGCTTTCTTACATGGATCACACTTGAATTTCTCGTTTTCATTTTAAATAAAGAAGCATAGGATGATGATAATAATAATATGATAATTTTTACTATTTTTATAGTTTTTAAGGCAAGCAAAAATATATCTAATAGTGCCTTACCTATTTTAATATGGCTTGCCTCTTGATTAAGTAAATTTCCACTAAAATTTACCAGAACACGACTTCAGTGCACACTGACGTAGTGTTCACCGGAAAGAATAAAGCCAAAATACTAACCTGTTGTAGTGGCCCAGAGTAGACATCATGAGGTCCCGGGTTTGATTCAGGGTTGGCAATATAAAGCAAAAGTGTTTTTTTTTAATTTTCATACAAAAAGAACATCTGGGATTGGATATGTGCAAATTTTGCGATAGGAATGACACCCATCACATTGTAGGACTTGATGTTTTCATATAGTCGTGGATATCTCTGCCTACCTTTTCGGTACGTAATAAAAATGACATAAAAATAAACCCTAAAATGACGATGCCCAAATTTATATTTAATCTCAGTAAAAGCAGGGCATGTGCCCCATCTACTTGTTTAACAAGGCTAATCTGGAAGGGATAATATAGCAAGGCAACTTTAGTATATTAATATTTAAAAATAATGGACGTAATTATTTTGCGCACTCATTAAACTAATTTTATTATAATTTATCGACATCTTGTTTTAGCAGTAGTAATAGAAAGAGACAAAATACGTTCAGTTTTGTCAGATTAGTTTGTATATGACATTTATTTTTAATATGTTCCTCTGAAAACCTTTAGTAAAAACGCCACTAGTTGACATGTCCGAACTAATCTGACATGTGTAAAGTATTCCATCTCTTTTCTTTTTGTTTCAGTGGAAAAAGACAGCATACACTTAAAATAAGTTTAGTTGGTGCTGAGCAGAATTGACACTTATATACATAACTGCTTTTTATTTCTCTTTAATTTACAAAATTTATATTTTTAATCAGAAATATTTTATGTCATATATATTTGTATTAGAAATGCGACAAATCTTTTCGTTCTGGTTTAGACCGTCGACGAAATGGGTGTTATAAGTTTGTGGTCTGTGTATGTGTTTATTTGTGACATTATAATTTTTAACGAATGGACTGATTTCAATGCGGATTTTTCTTTTTAAAACTGACATGATCGAAATGGATCTTGTTAGGTTACGGCCATACCATTACACCAATGGCTATTGAACATTTCTAACTTTAGCAGTATTATTTAACTCAATTTGAATGGTTATTCTTGTGTTATAGTTATGTAATATCTTTTATACCTACTTGATACAATTTTTTAAGAAAAGTTAACGCTAGCACTCACTTGGTTTCCAATTTTTAAATTTGATTTAAACTATTTAAAAATGCAAACACAGCAAATACTTTGCTTGTTGTACATACATTTTTAATATTTGATTTAATTAAATGAAAAGGGTACCAAATGGTAAATATGTAATATACTTAATTTATTGTTTTTTCATACTTTGAGCTACGTTTTCGCAATATGTTCAGTAATTGTGCTTACCTCTCTTATTTCTTTTAGAAACAGATAAGACCTCGCTATGCTATCCTTGTAAATTAGGAGCATGTACCCCTGGGGATTTGTTATTTTAGCGTTAGCAAGATCTTGTGTAGCAAAAATTAAATGAGGAAACATCTTAGAATGTAAAATATTAATTATATTGTTCAAAAACCTTGCCTAATTAGTTTTTGAGTTCGACTGGGAAATTAGGATTTATTTATTTATTAAATCTATGTTAATGATTCCCCTTTTTCGTTAAATGTTTTGTATTGATTTTAAAATAGTACGATTAATTCATAAAGTAGACGTAAAAAATATAAAAATGATCAAAAAAGTGGATTGTTGACCATGTTTAGTTGCCATAATATTTTTAAAAATATCTATATACTCGTATATGTATATATGAAAGAAAGTGGTGTTAGTTACACTATATATAATTCAAGAACGGCTGAACCGACACAGGATAATTTTTGTCTTGTTCGATTGTGCGGAAACTGGGAAAAACAACAATTAAATTTTTCCCATATAAACTGAACGGGCGGAACAAAGTTGGCTTGAACAGCTTTACAGAACAGTTTACGATATAAAAAATACGTTTTCACTGTTTTGTAATCGTCACTTATATGTAAATGCATTTCTGTTGCACTACTTGTAATACATTAACTAAACGCATAGCATAGAAATATTTTACTTTTCATAATTAATAAAATAAATTCGTTGTAATAGTTATGAAAGCTAATATAATTTAATCTGTTAAATTAAATTAAACTCCATTTACATATATAAATGTATCTATTTATAAAGATCAATAAAAATCCCTTATGTCTTTTATATTTGAATGCTAAATTAATGGCTCAGGGCTGGCTTGGACCGCGTTATCGTTGGGTGTGTCGTGACCCTAATTAAACTGGATGCTATTACAGATGAATATTTTTCAGACCTTAATTTGCTGGTTTTTGTTTGCTACTACTTAATGTTACAGCTTTCGTGTAATGTTAGTTGTTAGATTTTATAAAAAAATCTCTATTACATGGAATCAAAATGGGCTAAACAGTTTACTTATTCTAAAATGTTACTATCGTATCTAAGTAAACATTATTTTTAAAATAGTGATAAAACATCGAAGAAGAAGGTTTTCTAGTTCGTTAATTTGTTGAAATACAAAAACTTTGAAAGTCAGAGTTCAGATTCGATAAATAATAAATTTGGGCACGAAACTAATATTATCCTTTAAAAACGTATTAGCTATATAAAATATGCTACAACCTCACTGTAGTGTAAGCACCAGCGAGGTCGCATGCAACAGCTAGTTGTACCATAAAAATGTTTCACTAATACAATTTGAATTGTCCACAAAGTAAAATGAACTTAATTTACATACACAAACGGCCTGTTTCTAAAGATCAATAAACATTTTACGGGTCCTTTACAGTTGAATGCATAATCAATGGCTCGGGGCTGGCTTGGACCGCGTTATCGTTGGGTGTGTCATGACCCTAATTAAACTGGATTCTATAATAGATCCGGGGTATGTTTGTTAGCCCTTAATTTGTTTGTTTTTGTTGTGGTATTGGATTTATTAGCGCTTCTGCGTTTATGATAGCCTAGTATTTTATAATATGATATTACTGTTTCATCAAAATGCTTTTGAATCCTTGTAGCAGCAGAGTAATAATAATGTTTAATACTACACACAAGCCACTAAGCACCGACAATAAGAAGTATAGAAACTTTCAATACTACAGTTAGACATAAGGCACATATTCAAGTATATGAATTCAAGTCAGCTTGCGAACAAATTCATGACTCTCCTGATGATAAGAGACAAACCGCCTTTGAAGTTTTGAATACAGATATTGTAAACGCTTGGCTGTCTTGAGGCCGAGGTATTAAGCCCATTGTGTAAGTTTACCGGCTACCCTACCGTCTGCACCTGAATATGACACTATCATTATGGCAGCAGGAATAGATAAGGCGGTGAATATCAACTGGGGCAAGTTGCTACATGGTTCTCTACCACCAGTGGCCTTATCCTCAATTATACTTCAGTCTCCATAAACCCTTTTTATAATCAAAACTAATTTTTGTACTCCTTACTTTACGGGTGAAATTGTCAGATACTTTGATTGTGAAATTGATAGAATATATAAAGAAAGACAAGAGTACAAGCCATTTTTTATAGTATACAAATATTTATTTGTGACTCATAGACTCGAGGAGTTTCATATCACTTGACATTAGCAGCTTCTAACAGTTGACATGAAAAAAAAAACAACAAAGTATTAATTATTCCCGCAATATTCCCGAGTTTTCGCTTCATAGGAACCTTCTCGTAATAATAACTAATACAACAAAAAAAAGAATTAGCTAAATTGGTCCATCCGTTTAGTTGTGAAGCAATGACTACTGGAAGTGTGGATTAATTTTTATGTATAGTTCTTAGCTTGGTTTTGTTGTGGTATAAGATTTGATTAGCGCTTTTTTATGTATGGTAGCCTAGTATTTTGCACTTTGATATTAAGGTTTCATCATACTTCTTTTGGAGTCTTTCC
>NJDC01009447.1:344164-366821 GCA_002245475.1 Calephelis virginiensis
GAGTGCCGGCAGAAGTGAAAACTTGAATATTAACTTTGTGCATTTTTGATATTTTGGAACGGTTCGGGAATAATTTTGCACCAATTACTTTATTGAATTGTAGAATACAATATTCATTTATTGCGCTATCGTACACAAACGTGACAACACGAACATTCGCGCAAGCGCCCTGCGCCGTCTTACGAATTTTTGTCTTACGAATCAGGTCACGTGTCCTGACGTGAGTTAAGAAGTTTTTACCCATTCCAAAAAAGTGCACAATGCTGCTAATGAAGTTTTACTTCAATAATGATATATAATAAGGAAATATATATATAATAATTGTTTCCTACGTAAATAAATATTGCGATGTATTTTACGCCAAAAAAGTTACTTACCAAATATCAAAAAGACACTTATAAGCCACTCCATTTTGTATTTTACTTTTTATCTAGATATTTACACAAATTTTATTTTTAGTACTTTGTATTTCATGAAATGAGTATTACGTGTCTTTAAGGAACTCACACCAGTAACTGACTTTATCTCAAAGGCATATAATATTTATAACCAGTCGTCATTTTATTACTGCAGTAAAAAATAAGTTAATAATCATTTTGTATGATTTTATGTCTAACAATTATTATTTCTAATAATTTGTCCTTTTTCTGGACTAAGACTATTAGACTATACTGCCACGTCTTCCGTATTAATAAATTCTTTTTATTTTTATTTATTTCCAATTACCTTTTCAGTTTCTTTTGATATTTTTTAAATGATAAGATAGTAAACAAGCACACGGCTCTCCTGGTGATTAGAGAAAACCGTGGTCTATAGACACCATAGATATTGTAGATGTAGATTTTCTTCGTTCTAACACCACTCTAGTTAGTTATGACAGATAGAGAGGCAAGTAGTCTATTCCACAGAGTGTATCCGGCCTAACATAGGGAAAATGTATTAGATATTCTAAAAAGCTTTTTTTCTTTTTCTCCGTTTCGTGAAATAAAAAAGTTTCGAACAGAAATATCCTGTCCCTTTGTAAGCCCCACAATGGAACTAGGAATAAGTATGGCTAAAGATCTAGGCAAGTTTCACATCGCTCTTACACCAGTCTAGTTAGTGTTAGACAAACAAAATTAAGCAAGTCTATCGGCTACTCTATCCTCCGGACCGGAAAATGACAGTGTCGTTATGGTGGCAGGAATAGTTGAGGTGGTAAATCCCTCTTCGCACGAGTTGCAGCCACTCCACCACTAGTAAGTTTAAGTATTGTTAGTAGTCTTACTATAAGTCGTTAGAATGTCATATCAGGGTCTTAAGTGTAGCACCAGCATCTATACTGGAGCTCATTCATTAAGCGGTTCAGTCGCCTCTGTGGTCTAGCGGTTCAGGTGTTAGACTTGACTGCATGAGATCTCGGGTTCAAATCCTGGGTCGGGCAACAAAAAGAAAATGTGGTTTTTCCAATTTTCTAATAAAAAAATGTTGCTCGAGATTGGATATGTGCCCGGTTGGCGATAGGCTTGCCATCTATCACATTGTGGGACTTAGTGTCTTCGGCTAGTCGTGGGTGCCCTGGTTGTGCCTCTGCGTACCTCTTTGGAGATATGGGCGTAAAGATACTTTTTTTTTCATTTATTGAGGATTGGCGGCAACGAGGAAATAAATACACGATATACTAATTTCTACATAAATATTTCACTTGCACCTTGAACAAAATTGAACTAACATCCATCTAAACTAACTAATTTTACTCTAGTTTTAAATGAACAAAAAACTAGACTTTGTTATTTCATGATGGCGGCAAAACTCGATGAATATGTCATTTCTTAGTTTTATACGTTTCTTCTTAAGTATCATCCAGACTGTTGTAATCGCGCCCCTCGCCTTCCACAAAGGTGACTTTGGTGGAAACTTTAAAACAAATCATAATTTGGATTAAATCTACGTTCCACACGGATGCAAACCAATGTTTCAATTCGTGTGAAATCCCTTTTATCGTCGGTGATCGGTGGTATTCCATTCTAGACACAATTCATTAATTTTACTTGTACTTTCCACAATTTATTTTTATTTTATATTTCAGCCAACCGGTTTCGCTTATTAAGCATAATATTATAGTCTCGATGATGTGTAAATAGCGAAACCGGTTGGCTAAATATAATATTAATAATATATTGTGGAAAGTACAAGTGAAATTAATTAACTGTGGCTAATGTGCCATTGATGTCTTCCAGTTTCTGGAGTAAGGTTATACTCGTAGATTTTTTTATTTAATTCTGTGTTATGACAAAAGATTATTGACCCCCTAGTTGTTCGAAAGGTTAGTGTATAACTAACGAGCCTCGAGTTTGATTCCTGACAGGCATATGTGTGGTGAACATCTAGATAACGCGGCCTAGGTTAAGACTACTTCATTTTCTCGTCACCAGTGACAGTGCTCACTATTGTCGTGTTTTAGATTAGAGAGCTAGTTTTAAGAGTAAGGTAGTACATTTATTATATCTAATTAATGACGTGATATGATAAAAAATGATTGACCGCCTAGTTGTTCGAAAGGTTAGTGTATAACTAGTATCGAGTTTGATTCCTGACAGGCATATGTGAGGTGAACATCTAGATAAAGCTGCCTAGGTATGTCTATTAAGACCACTTTCTCTTTGATAGATCTTAGTACAACTCACTAAGAAAACTCCGGGAAAGCACCTCAATAAAATAAATACGTCCGTCTGTTAACACATATATTACGTGAGAGAACGGTCACCGGCCAACGACATTGGTCGATGACGCACCTACCCTCTAACACATACATTACACTCTTCTCTTCAGCAGTGACAGTGCTTACTGTTGTCGTTTTTTAGATTAGAGAGCCAGTTGTAGGAGTAAGGTAGTAAGTATATTTATTGAAGTGAAACTTCTTTAGAATTGTTGGGATTTCAAAACGGGTGCAACGGAAAAACGACAGGTAAGAGACACAAATATATATTCATCTCATTCTTTTGTCAATTTACTGAAGTTTCACTTCTATAGTGTATGAATCGCACACACACCTTTTTTATCTAATTAATGATGTGTTATGACAAAAGATGATTAACCGCCTAGATGGTTGAAAGGTTAGTTAGTGTATATGGTTAACAGTACCGACCAGCGAGTTTGGAGTTTGATTACCGACGGGTAGGCATTTATGTGGTGAACATCTATATGTGTATATGGTTCTGCCTAGGTGTGTTTATTATTAGTTACTGGCTCTCCTGATAGTAATTATCTCTTACCGTCATGAGTGCCGTGTGTTTATCACCGTCGCTTTTAAACTACAAGGATGTTAAAAGTAAGTCGCTGTCTTGAGGCTGGGGTGCTAGCAATACCGGCTTCTTTACCATCTGGACCGGAACACAACAGTGCCAAGCACATTAATCGTGACAAGATGATAAATAGCTACCCGGACAATTTGCTAGACAACCGCATTGGCTTTAGTGGTTTTGTTAACAACGGTCTATTTACCCTTTTACAATCTGCCAGACGGGGAACCAAATATTCTATTTTACAAAAGGGGAACCCGAACATTCTGGTAAAGTAGTTAAGTATTGTATGGGGTAAGATATTTCGTTTGCTTATAACCCAGGTATTTTTCTAAAAGAAACACAAAATAAATTGTTATAATTGAAATATATAATAATCATTTTAAAAGCTAAAATATTTTAGGGTTAAAACTATGTTCAAAAATTAAGTCGAAATATATTTATTTAACGATGAGATTTGGAATGGAGATTTATATTCAATGCAGCATTAAAATCAATGAGTAGTCGAGAAATCAATTCTTTTTATATACTTCGAATTGATTTAAATAAAATTTTCGTTCCAATTTTAAGTGGAAACTACTAAATCAATATTAATAAAAACAAGTAAGTAAATTACCACCGGCTTAAGCTGCTACATAGCACTTTAATACTACCAGTGGTAAAGTACGAAAAACATATACCTTAAATATCCCCTTTTTCTCGTTTTATTTTGCAATCAAAACATTTTTGTCTTTAGAGAGCAAAGACTTAAAAAATATGCAAAATGAAATTAAGAAATTACGAAGCCTGCAGATGACGGGTTTTTGCGAGATAAATAGAAACGCTAAATTTATTTCAGAACAGTTTTAAAGAAATTCGTTTTCCCAAACAACCCCTTCCATCCAGTCGACGAAGCTAGATACCCTAGTATATATGCCAGGAAGGTTTTCTCTCGCACAGCCAATGCCAAATGACGTCACTCCGATGACGTAGTGCATGGACAGGTTTGTTGGGAATGGTATATTTATCTTCACTTGTAATGGTCCTCCAGAATCCCCCTGTAGACAAAAATAAATTAATATTATTTTGGCTTAGTATCCAATTTAAATTTGGCTTAAAATCCAATTTAAATTTGGCTGTTAACAACTGCACTCAGAGACGTAAGTTAACAAGAATTCATCTTACTAATATTATAAATTAAATCAAGAAATATTGTGTGTTTGTTTGTTACTCCTTCACGCAAAAACTGCTGAACCGATTTCCATTAAATTTGACTCACACATAGAAGGTAACGTGGATTAATATATATGATAATTTTAATTCCGAAACATGTTACTGTTGAACGATTAACAACAGCTAGTAGTCTGTCATAAAGTTAAAATTTTGTACAGAAAATGTCGACAGCTGCAAAAACCGACTCTAACTATTTAATTGAGTAGCACGTCACGATATGATAATCCTTTTTCCGAAAGATTGCTAATGTTGCAGTATCTATAGTATAGTCTGATTATGATAAAACTAATATAGGACTATCTTGATTATGATCTATCTTTCTAAAAAGAAACCATCAACATTGATTGGCTATTGGCATAGCATAACGTACAAAAAAAATATGCAGAAGAATTGGGAACCTCCTTCTTTTTTCGAGTCAGTAAATAGATGATTGACGGCTGCTGCAGGGAGTTGCATTTTTTAATTTTCATGAGAAAATAAATTTGATCACACGTTCTATGATATTGGTGTAGGGAACACAAAAAAATATTGACAGTATTGAAAGATCGAATTCGGAGTTAGTGTTACTTTTAGATTGAATTTTCTAATTGTTTTAAACAAACATCAAACTTAACCTCTGACGGTAATCAAAACCAAGAGGTGATTTTCTTCTCTATCTTTTGAAATAGCTATTTAATATTTAAGAAAGTTCTATGTTGTCTATACCAGTGCTAATAATTGAGTATATTTAATCTACGCTATTACAATCAGATCAGAAATTAAGAAAACTTACATAAATTGAGTGACTGTTCTACTCTTCAAACCAAAGAAAGACATTGACAAGAACAGCCAATCACTAACCAATATTTTGCAGATTTAAAAACATTCCAGACGGTTGTAAACACGTTTTCTAACAAAAGTAACCTTGGGGATAACTTCGCTTATTCTTAAAGAATTAAACCAGTGTCTCCACGCCTATATCCCCGACGGGGTAGGCACTGTAATAGGTGGCTAGTCTATCACCAATCAGGCACATATCCAATCCCGGGCAACGTTATTTTTATTAGAAAATTTAAAATACACTTTCTATGTTTTTTTTGTTGCAAGGATTAAACCAATGCATCAGATGGACGCAAACCAGTGTTTGAAACCATCTGAAACCCCTATCATCATTTAAATTAGTGACAATCTGGGAGATTCATAGTAAAACTGTATCATCTTTTCAATTCAAGTCAATTTATTTGTTTTTTGAAATAGGTACAATCAAGATTTTGAAGATTACATTATTAAAGAACGACTACTCCTGGCCTAACGGTGTGTAAATATTGTACATACATACATACATACATACATATCTTCACGCCAAGTCCCTTACGGGCTAGGCAGAGAGTATTGAGTGCCAGACCTCACGATCCTGACAAACCTGTCTTGCTTCCTTCACATTCATAACCCTTTTCATACAAACACGCCGGTTTCGGAGACTCTTGACACTTTACAAGAGTATCAAGAGTCTTGTTTCTTTAAAAAAAGTGCAATCAAAGTCAAAAACAAAGTCTATTTTGTCTAAACGCGCTAGTGAATAACGGCCAACATTAATAACCTATCTACAGACAAAGATAGACCTTCTAAAGATTTGTAGCTAATATTTTTATTAATTATCGAAATATAACAGCGGTTACCTGGCAACTGATCTAAAATAGTACAATCTCTAATCTTAGATAGGTTATTAATATTGGTCGTAAGTCGATAATCTCAACTACGATTTTTTTTTATTTATTTCATATATATTGTACTAGCTGTTACCCGCGACTTTGTCCACGTTTACTTGACAGTTATCGTTATATTATCACCAAATTTTTAAAAAATCTATAAATTTTAACTTATCATGTTATTCTGATATCAAAGCTATATTACTGCAAAGTTTCATGAAAATTCGTTCAGTATTTTTTGCGTGAAAGAGTAACAAACATACACACATCTTTACAAACTTTCGCATTTATAATAACTATCTTCACGCCCATATCCCCGAAGGGGTAGGCAGAGGCACAACCAGGGCACCCACGACTAGCCGAAAACACTAAGTTCCACAATGTGATAGGTGAGAAGCCTATCGCTAACCGGGCACACATCCAATCCCGGGCAACATTTATTTTTTATTAGAAAATTGGAGAACCAAAACTTTCTTTTGTTGCCCGACCCGGGACCTCATGCAGTCAAGTCCAACAACTGAACCGCTAGACCACAGAGGTGATTATAATATTTTTTTATAATATTTAATATTTTATATAATATTTTTATATAAATATGATTTTCAAAGATTAGACTATATATATGTTTACCTGACAAGCATCTACTCCTCCTGCCAATTTCCCAGCACATATCTGATGTTCCTCAATCCCACACCATAGCCTGTTGCAAGCGGGGCGCAGCAGCTGATCGCAAAATTGAGAATCAATAACATCTACGACGGCAGCTTGAAGTTCTGGTGACGTTTTTCTTCCAGCTAAAATTATGAACTACTGGATGAGTTGTTCATTGAAATAAAATATTTTACTGATCCTTAATGACTTACATTAGAGCTTTTAAATAGTAGGTAAAATCTCTAATAAAGCTGGGTTTGTTTTCTAATAGTAAAAATGCATTTATGCCATGAATATAGACATCTGCATTTCTGGGTCTAGGTTTTTGCAAATTTATTTTCCCCTGGTCTGATGGTTCGATATCGATAGTGATTAAATTTTGGGGTCGAAAAAAAGTTTTTTTTTTTAATTTAGCAAAATACTGGTTTCATTTTCATGGCGATTGTCGCAAAATAAAAAATAACGTCTAACTAAAATCTATGCGATTTTCGCTTTAATGAAAATAATAAATGGGTAATGTCAAGCGGCCTAATGCAATATATTTTGATGAAATACCTGTTTCAATCACTCCCCACCCAGTGAGAGTTGCTTTAGCACCAATAAGTGGTTGAGGGTCATAGTTAGTCCACAGGCATGCTGGCTGAACATAATTCGAAAACTCTACTTCTTTCACCAATTCAACAAGAGCAATATCAAAATACTTTTTCGGTGATGCAAAGTTGGGATGGTTTATTATTCTTAAAATTTTTTCATCTATGGGATCCATGCCATTATGAAACTGAGAAAAAAATCAATATCATTATTTAAAAAAAATATAAGGACATGAAAAGCTCAGTAACACTACAAAAATTCGATTCCAATTATTTTATTAACACATAAATTTTATCAACATCCTTAAAACAAAATGTGCTTAATAGTTTCATATTATTCAATGAGGAAAAAAACACTACTAATTTTACATATCACTTATTTTTTATCAAATTATAAATAATCTAAATCAAAAAATAATAAATAAAAATGATAATAAACTCAGCAAAAAACCGACTTCACTTTCATTACTATGCACCACGTCTCCTGGGTGTGCAAAAATATGCTTGTTTCATATTCGCACATCTCAAAAACCACTTGTGTCTTTTTGACATATAAAGGTCCTCCTCTTAACTTACCTGACAAAATAATAGTCTTTAAAATTTATTCACTATTGGAGTAAAAATATAGTAACAATGACACAAAAAAATACAAGTACATGAGTTGATTACTCCCTCATTTTAGGATTCCGTATCAAGAAAGGAAAAAACAGAACCTTTAAAGGATAGCTTTGTTTTCTGTCCGTCCGTCTATCATGACTCTTTTTGTCAGGAATGTGTAGAGATATATGTGACTGTAAACTAAGTTTTATAAATAAATACAAGTCTGGATTGATTGAATCCCTTGAAGTTGCGAAAAAAACTTCTAAGTCAACGCAATCAAAATATACAGCCGCTTATGTTGAACATTTTCAAATGTAGCAAGGAAACCTACAGGGTATTTTCCGTGAGAGCAGAATATTAAAATGAGGTAGACAGCTACGTATAGCACGGATAAATTGAAAATTGCAAAATTGCCTATATTTGAACAAATAACACAAATTGATTAATCACCAATTTTGCAAAAAAAAATATTTAAATGAAAGTTGAGTATAGTAGGTATATTTTCAATGAATACTCAGTTCTTGAAAATATCTATGTTCATCATTTAAATGTCTACCGGAATCAAACCCGCACCAATAATAAGACTGTTACCTTGATAGTAGAAATATGCTCTGATATGATAATACACACAATAAAGCTATTATTGGCTTGGGTAACATAAAGCTGATATGCGCCTTGAAGTTAGATTTTCAATTATTTTACCTTACAAACCAGAATACTCTGCTACTATTTAAATTATGCGCTTCGGGTTTACACTTTTTACACTTTATACTTTAATTTTTGAATTGGCTGACCTAATCTAAATTTAAGCGAAATGATTAATTATGTGTTATTACCACATTCGGATTTCCGAAGCTTGACGAATATTTCAGAAGCGCATTATTTGAATAGTACTCTATATTAGTTCCGATCGCTAACGTATTAGTGGAATAATAAAGTTAAATGATAATAATAATCCGACCGACCGACGTTTTTTATATAAACTAATCAGCTTCGGATTCATCATTAAGGTCTATTCACACGCATTACAAACACAAAACTTCGCAGCGACTAAAAATGGTCCGACAGTGGTTAAGTGCAACTGCAGTTATTTGTAATTACTTTGTACGAAAGACATGAAGAGGTTACGTGGTCGCTAGTGTTGGGAAAGTGGCTGACTTCGTCTTTCATTGTGTTGCAATTTAGCTGGCCGTTAATGCACAGCGCATCTAGTGGTTGACTTAAAGCTGCATTATTGAAATCCCCTAATACTCCTCGCTAGGTCTGTGTAAATTGTTTCCTAGTTTATACTATTGCAGGCAGTCTGGTATAAAGAAGCGGATCCGGCATATTTGCATAATTCGAGTTATAAGTACGTATGTTTTACGAGTGAATTTCACGCTTAAGAGATAAAATCAAACTACTTAGGTATAAAAATTATTTTTCAGCACACGTTGTAATGGTGAAGACGTAGTACGTGTGAAACAACTTTTACACCAAAACTGAAAAAAAGTTCTTACCCCATCTAAAATATTTTTGTCACCCAGTCTTACAATTTCTGGTACTGGGTTGGCAATGTTAGTATCAAATCTTGATTTGGAACAATGTGCTGCTGTCAAAAGGAATTTAGGGCTGATTAATGAACTTCCACATCTAAAAATCCAAGTTCCAAATACTGCGCGCCATCCAAGTGCTCCCTTAAATATTTATTGATTAGTAGAGGTTGTACAGTGGTATATTTGAGTAATACTTTTTAAATAGCACTTTTTGTCTTGGCAAAAAAATGGACTCATTGCAATCTATATATTAATACGTGAAGCAGAAACTTTGGACCCCTCTTTACGAAAATTGCGCAGACGGAGGAGTATGAAATTTGGCACACTTATAGTTTATGTGTAGGAGAAGTGCAGAACGCTAATATTTTTAATGATAATGTTTATAAAGTGCATTAATTCAAAAAATATAACATTATAAGTACTCCCATGCATTTGACACATACAAATATATTGATGATAGCGATAAAAGATCACAGATGGCGCACTAAAAAGTTTCGAAACAAAGTAGTTGGTATTGAGACATGAAGATGGCGTTCTCATCAACAAGATATTAAATTTTATTATGGACGAATTTCGACCAATAGGCGACCACTAGTTACAATCAAGTCTTGATCAAACGTTAGAGAATAATATTAGTTTTGAATATTATTATTTCATTAAATTTATCTTCAATTCTATCTTGTAATCAACTATTAAGTTAAAATAAAAGTAAAACTTTAAAAAATTGAGCCTTGATGATAGATTAGATTTACGTCTCTAGGTATGGCCGTTGCTCTATTTATGATTATTTTGTCAAGAATCAGCTATCAAATCAACGATTAAAATACACGCAACCATCAATTAAATTTTTAAGTTAATAATAATATGCAATTTAAACGACTCCATTATTTTAATAAAATAAGAAAATATGTAAGTAATAAATCAAATTTGCAAATATATTTTACATTAATAATTACAAATATAATTTAATAAACGTCAAATTTTAATATTATATTTACAGTTCGAGTCAGGATTATATGAGTTGGGTTGCAAAGATGTTTTTGTTATTTTTTGAAAAGATGCAGTTACTGGCTAATAACTGTTATTTTCAGATTAGGGATCAGATTAAGGATTTCTAAATGTCTTAGTTGTTTCTTACCATGTGGGGAAATTCTCCAGGTGATGTACTTCTTCCACCTATTGCGAATTTGACTGCATGAAACTGCGAATTAATGGTTGCTTGATAGGCAGTACCTGTAACATTTATTACTTAGGTGCCGGCAAAGACTAATTCTAAATTTCGATATTGAGTGAAATATTATTTACAATTTAAAGAGTTATGATTTGTTTTACATTTCTATAGGTTTGCTACCTATGTAGTCTAGCGTTCTGGCGCCGGACTTGACTTCTTGAGGTCCCTGTATCGATTCCCGGGTTAGGCAAAAAAAAATTGAGAATGTGCTTTTTCAATTTTCTAATAAAATAATTCCGGAAAATAAGTAACAAAAATAAGTCCGGGTTTGGATAGGTGCCTAGTTGGCGATAGGCTTGCCATCTATCACATTGTGGGATTACGACGTGTCTCTGGCTCTTTACTGTGCGACCCTGGTCTCAGCCTACCTCTTCGAGGATATATGCGTTAATATCATTTTATGGGTGTGTTTTAAGTATGATATAAGAAATAAGTAATGAAATAAATTATACAATTATCGTTTAAA
Organism: Calephelis virginiensis; assembly: GCA_002245475.1. Taxonomy (NCBI): domain Eukaryota; kingdom Metazoa; phylum Arthropoda; class Insecta; order Lepidoptera; family Riodinidae; genus Calephelis; species Calephelis virginiensis. Next base: position 355,419 of record NJDC01009447.1, read on the forward strand.
ATATATTGAATTTTATTGCAGATTAAAATTGAAAGATTATTCAAAATTATTAATGGAACCTGTTTGGGTTATTTCAATAGCAAACTATAGTGTCGTCAAAACCCATCACCAAAATATTGTAAAGTGAACACTCACATGCTTCACTTCTTCTTGCTACTTCTTCTCTTCGTCTCATATCCCATATGTATTCTAAGCATTCTGTAAAGATATTTAAATCAGTAACCATTACTTTAGCACAAGCTTCCATGTTAGTTCTAGTCTTCCCAGAAGAATATTGGTCGACTGTTTTTCTACCAAACTGATTTGATATGTATAGGCGTATCGACTTTGGGGCTTAGTAGTCCGGTGTTGACGTTGGCTGTGTGAGGTCACGGGTACAGTCACGTGGTCATTTATTCACATACAAGATAAACAAGCCTCCTCACAACCCACAGCCCTACTTGATGCTAACTGTTATATAGTCAATCCCATAATTTGGTAAATTGTCAAAAAGTGCTCTTCCTTGTAATCTCAGTTTACGGGTTGTCAAGATCGACACAACCAACAGAGGCAGCATCTATTTAGTCTATAATTCACGGTTCTCTCTTAGTATCAGGAGAGCCATGTGATTTTTGCTCATAATAAAATAATATTACCATATCAGTCTTCAGGTTTTCTGCTGTAACCTTTCTGCGGAACCATTAAAAGTCCTATATTTAAATTCAATTTTTAATTAAATTATCAACATTACCAGGATAACCTTTCTTTACAGCCTTACCATCTGTAATACTTTTTTTTATGATATTGGAAGGCAAACAAGCGGACGGACTTCCTGATGTTAAGAAATTCTCGCCGCCTAGAGACACCTAAGGTGGTAATGGTGCGTTGCCAACCTGAGGCCGGGATGTTAGGCCTCGAGGAAAAGTAAGTTCACGGCTACCTTCACGAGCCGGAACACGTCATGACGTTATGGCGGCAGAAATAGGTAAAGCGGTGGTACCAATCCGGGCGAGTCGCTGCTAAACTTTACCACCTAGTCAGATGTCACGGTGTTAGTGACGGTAAGCCTATGCTCGCCTTTTACGAGCTGCCTGGCAAGAAAGGCAGATGGTCTATCTTACAAAGGAGCCCGAACCAACACGGGCTTTTGGTCGCTAACTCTACTTCTTCCACCATAATACCGCCATATGATGATGCCTTTTTTTGAATGACTAATGTGTGGGCAATCTTGCGGTTTTTTAACTTCACCAGGCTATAGCATGATGCTTGTACTTCTGAGTCATATAAATAACCAGACCTACCGAAAGCATCGCGTATATATTTAAAAAAATCTCGTAAAAATGAACTCCAACGTCACTCTATACGTAACCATTTCTAGAGGCAAACGAATAACTCTGAGACTTTTCATCTTCATCTAGAATCCTTCCTATTTCATAATTTTCTCGTAACATTAATATAATTGCTATTTATAAGCTTTTGTATGTTCACCATGCCTATTATTGCCTAAAATATACACATTTACTCTTACTTATTCAATGTTTAATCAACACTTACTTATATCACTAAGTCTTCGATTAGGAGCATTGAAATTAGGTTTCTTTGGAGCAAATGGTCCACACGGGTGGTTCGTATCCAATTCTGTCTTAATAGTTGTCGTGGTTCTCTAAAAAAAGGTTTGGACATGGATTCATTTTATAACTATAAGTAATACAAGTATGCGGCTCGTAGACACTAAACTTAGCTTGAAGTTTAAGCACTTTGGATGGTCAAATTAAAAGTACGTTTCTATAGCTTTTATCTTTTTTTGGGTTTTGTTTCTCTTCCGTAACGTAATTTTCTAATATTTACCTAAATTATAAAGTAGTCCTTTATTTGATATCTGTGTAAACTTTTGTTTTCAAAAATGTTTAATGTTCTTAGTGTTTCAATGTCAAATGTTGGTACGTATGTAATTTTAGTACAATCTAGGTAGAAACTGCAATAATATATTTTTATTTTATTTTTTAACAAAAAAAACCACTAACTTTAATCTTGGCTCCCAAAAGTATTGAAAGGTACTCGAAATTAAAATATTTTTTTTAAATTATGTCATTCACTTTCTTTTCCTCTGGTCACTTAGACAACAAAACGTGATTTCGTTCAAACTTCAATTAATAATAAAAAAAATAACTTTACATTATATCGTGTTCGAGGAACTTTACAAAAACGGTTCCATTGTGGTTAAAATTACTAATGTGCCGATAGCAGCTGTTATATTTAAGAACGCGTTTATGTCGTCTGCCTTGAACTGTTTTGTCCTTAAAAAATGTTATTTTATTTACTGACTCTAAACCAGCGGTCGGCAACACGCGGCCCGCGGGCCGCATGCGGCCCGCCGAAGTCTTACTTGCGGCCCGAAAATGTTTTGCAAATAGGTTATATACATCAAAATAAATGCATGAACGTTACGCGGTCGACCGTATAATATACGGCGTATAGTGTGAATTTACTGAATTTAGCCTTAAGAACGCGCTTTTCTGCGTCCATTTTCATTTTTTCTATGGGATATGACCTATTATAAGTAGGTATATTTGGCTTCCAGGGTAAACATCACAAGTGTGGCCCACCTTTAGTTAATTTTTCCGCCTTGTGGCCCTTGTCTGCCAAAAGGTTGCCGACCGATGCTCGAAACCATGATAATGTTAATGCATTCCTTCTTACCGTGAACCTTTCATATATAATAATATTTGTACTGGTATATTCAGAGATTAGTGCATACTAAAAATAAAAAATATTTAGATTTATATCAGTATGGATTAGCTATACGAGTATTTACAGCATAGTTGTTACTGGGACCATCAGACCATACCCAGCCTCGAGAAAGCTAAACAAAATGGCATTATATTATTATAAGTATCTTCTCGCTTGTAGCCCAGTGATCAGCAGCTGCATATCCAGGGCACGCGTGATAAGTCAAAAGTATTCTAGTGCCACAATATTTAATGTGGGAAATTTATTTGGGCACTTGTCCCATCCCTGACAACATTGTTTTAATGATAAAATCGAAAGACCAATATCCAATAATATAAATGCCAACACCGGATCTCTCACACAGACTTGTTACTATAATTTTAAAATACTAATACATATTTTTATATACAGTACACAATCTACCTACTACTACGTAGTTATCGTTGTATAAGTTCTATCACCACGTAAGTCATCGTTTGATATGAACATAGTAAAAAAACCGAGTTTAACCACAGGCTACTTCTTTGAAACATCAATCACAAACGTCTATAATGGGGAATAAAAGTTTCCACAAAAAATATGTTTAAGACAAAGCTGCTGTATCAAATAACTATTCTACGCTGACGAAGTCGCGGGTAGACATTTAGCTATACTTCAATAATTTTTAATTTTGCTATAACATAGTTTCTTTTCCTAATCATCTAAAATTATTTCTAATACTAGCCGACCCGGCGAACTTCGTATCTCTTGCTATTAACGGCTACCAACAGTTTGTATGGATTAAAGCATTGTTTTTCTTGGTTTACCTACCTACATACAATGTCTCTGGATTCTTTTAATAAGAATTTTCTGATGGTAACAAATAACACAATAAAAAAAGTGAAAAAGTATCTTCACGCCCATATCCCCAAAAAAGTAGGCAGAGGTACAACCAAGGCACCCACGACTAGCCTAAGACACTAAGTCCCACAATAAAAAAAGAATTAGTAAAATTGGTCCAAATATTCAGACGTGATACGATGACCACGCGAAATAGAGATATTGTCAAAATATGGAGAAAAAAATCATAAATACCCGATTAAATGTTTTTTCTGCCTCGAATTCTGAACATTTGAATTTTTCAAAATGGCCGATAGCTGAAAAAAATATATAAAATTAAATTGAATTAAATTACAATATTTATTACATATCAATATATGATAATCACTAAAGTCTGTTTGTCTTTTACGTCTCTTAAGTAGAACTTTGAATTGATTTTCAAGAAATGTTAATGTGTAATGTGTGTGTGTGTGTAAGTCAAATATCCGAATAGACCACAGACTACTGTTTTTTTCCAAAATCAACCCATAAAAACTGGACCCATTCTGGCAGAAAATTTGTACAAACATCATCAATCATCATGAAAATGATCAAAACTGCATTTAAAATATCCTTTACTGACCAAGTCGTGGGTAAAAAGATAGTTAACTTCTAAAAGTTACAACCCGAAATTACGTGCTTTAAAAATATATTAACTACGTACATAATTTTTTTACAAAAATTGAATTGAACCAAAGAGTATATTAAATACCACGTAATAAGAGGCAGGACTTCCATAGATACATAGCAAACCCGAATTTGTATAAAGTTTAATTGAAAAAGTATAACCTGTATAATTTGAAAGTAAGTCTAAAGGCATTCAGATATAAGGCAACTAGTGTCATATGATTTGGGCGAATAAAAAACATAGCAAACTTATTTCTTTATTTTTTGATATGAAAGTTGCGCCAAACTGAATCTAACCACAAAGTTTTTTTTAACCCCAAAGTAATCATATTATACGCTTGTGTTATGGGTGTCATTAAACTATTGTAATACATAGAAATACTGATATAGATACCAGAATAAATTTGATAAATGTTCAGACCCGCAAATGTTATGTAACACAAATGCCTGCTTCCGTCGGGAATCGAACCCAAGCCTCGCGGTTGGTCATTAAATTTAGGCGTGTACGCTAGCCACGTTGAGGCGGTCGATAACAATTGATTAGTAATCAATCAATCATTTATTTGCGTAAAATGTGTACTACGTTGTATAGGTTTGCTTCAACTCTTTCGGACTGGTGCTAGTACTGCCTTACTATTCCTATCTTTAAATTTGCCCTCACCAAGTTGATAAGCGAATGGTTTTATGGTTAATTTAGAATATTGGGAAAATATTAAACACGATTTAGTTAAAAAAGTCCTGGACAGAATAGATATCTTTAAATATTTTTTTATAAAATGATGTTTTCATAACACATTTTTTTTCAATTATGATAATAAGAAAACTCCCTTATCTACCTTTTATCAGTGTTTTTCAGTCTTTTGTCAGCTGGAAATACATATTTTATAGAGAATGTCTTTTCTCTGTTAGCTTAGTTTAATAAGTTGAATTTTTAAATTAGGTAGGTATGCAGTGTTCCGCTAAACCTTTTTTATATGAACCTTCTTTTGATAATTTTTGACAAAAAAACATTTAAACTAATCCGGTCAAATCTGATGCGATGATAAGGAAAATAGGAGTATATATTTAAGAAATGAAAAAATGTAGTCCCCTTTTATAATGTACTTGGTATTCAATTAATAAATTACAACACTGACGTAGGTATTTTGTAAACTTAGTTAAGCAAAATATATAAATAAGATTGTTAAATAAGATTGTTGTTGTTGTTGTTGTTGTGGTTGTTGTTGTTGTGTTAATAAGATTGTTGTAATTGTGTAATGCAGTAGAATGAATACCGTATCTACTTTTATACACATAAGGTGCCTGGCAGCTCGCAAAAGGCGAGCACAGGCTTAAAGTTACTGACACCGTTCTATTTGACTATGTGGTAGAGTTTCGTAGCGACTCGCCTGGATTGGTACTACCTTGATTGGTACCCATTCCTACCGCCATAACGTCAGCGCTTGTCGTTGACGTGTTCCGTTTCGGTGTTTAAGGTAACCGGTAAACCTACTTATACTCGAGGCCTTAAATCCCGGCCTAAGGTTGGGAACGCACCATTTTCATCTTTGGTCTCTCTAGGTGGCGTCAATTTCTTACCATCAGAAAATCCGTTTGCCTTTAAATGTCATAAAAAAATGGAGCTCTGGAATGCTCGACAAGTAGGGTAAGATGATAAGTAGTTCTCCTTGTTGAAGAACGGGATTTTTTGAAATTAAACGGCACACGTCCTTGCAACAATTATACCTGAAATGAGATGAACAGACTAAAAAACGCCAGCCAATAAAGTAACTAAAGAGTACTTAATAAATTAAAATAAAAAAAAACTTTTTTAGAACCAGCCTGTATTTAAATGCTCTAAAAAGAAGAGAATAATATTTGGTCTTTAAAAATATTAACTATGCACTTACAACCTCATTATACACAACTTATATGACCATAAAAGCTTGTCGCAATTATCAATATTTAATTAAATTGAAATTTTATTAACTTAAACTTAGCAGATTTTACAAAAACGAATAATAGGTACCTACAAGTTTATTAACGTTAGAAAAATCCCGTGACAAGCTTTTAAGGTCATATAAGTTGTGTAAAATGAGGTTGTGCTTGTTCAAAAAAAGTTTCTTTTTTTTAATTTTATTTAAACAAAGCCAAAAATGGCCTCAAAATCAATCGTTGTAAACATTAAACTTACAACTGTAATATAACAAACAACTTCCTTACCCAATACCAAAAACAAACTTTTACACCACTTTTTCATTTAGACCTTTACTTTTTATCAAAATATTTAACAATTTTTATTTATGATATTTAGTATTTCGCGTCTTATGTAGCGTCTTTATGAAACGCACATCACTAACTGTTGGTATTTTAAAGGTCTATGACATGAACAACCGGTTGCGAGTTTGCTATAGTAACCGAAAGAATAACTGACGATTCATTTTCAATTAGCCAATTCAAAAAAGGTGAGGTTGTAAATTTGCTTCTATGTTTTATGTCTGTCTATTCTTGGCTAATAACAAGTCGATTTTGATAGTTATTTTTTGGATCTGATCTGTGGAGTGGTTTTTAACAAGTGTTTTTTTTTAATAATGCAAAAGTTTTAACTATGATACCTATGTCATATTTAATTTAAAGACATTGAAAGGTAAATAACTCAAAACCAACAAATGAGATGTTAATACAATTCAATCGCGCCTGTGGTCGAGTGTTCCAGGTGTCGGACTTGAATTCTTGAGGTTCTGCGATAGACCTCGGCAGGCAGGTGTCGGCAATATAAAAAGTCGTGGGTGCCCTGGTTGTGCTCCGGAATATATTTTCAGGATATACGGGAATGAAGATAATTTTATTAAATCTTACGTGAGACCTTGTCGGGATTCATTAGCTTAGAATCCCGAATCCTAATCCAGATTCTTTAGAAAAATGAATAATCACGTGTTAATGAAATAATTGCAGTCGGCTTAATGCAGTTTAAGGCCAGTTCGAAACATTCACTCCAGACACATAAAAGTGTCTCTCAATATTTAATAGTTTTAAATTTATTTTAACAGTGTTATTTGAGTGAATTTTTATTCTATATTGTTATTTTTATTGTTCTTCATAAAGTTACATATTAATACAGTGTTCTATCGAGTTTAATAAGTGGGAAATTGTTAAAATATTGGTCCAACTATTCAGCAGTCAAACTAAAAAAGGAGGGAAATTTGGCAAAGTATATTTTATGACTTCTCTTAAATAGTTATATCACCAAAACTGTGAGTATTTTATAACGTACATTCCTTTAATACTTGAAATTAATTCTAAAGTTAGTTTCGTATTTCTTGCACGTTATTGCTTAAAATTTCATTACAAGTCTGAAGTGCTTTTGTTTAAGTTGAGCAATTTAGAGTATTCACATATATTTAATACATTTCGCACATTTATTTTTTATACTTGAAACAAAAACATGATGACCTGTAAAGCTTCAGCTCGCCTCCAGGAAGACAAGCTTCAGCTTGCCTTGCAGGAATTAAAAAAATACAAAGAATTGTGCATGAGGTACAAAAAAGAACAAGAAGATAGTGAGAGAGAAGTCTTAGATATTTTAAATTCTAATAAAAAATTGAAAAGTGAAATGGCTGATTTACACCAAAGATTTTTAGGCGTTTGTCAAGAACGTGACCAACTGACGCTCTTGGTCAATTCATTTGACCAGTGCAGCGTTGAGTTTGATCAAACACTCAAGCGCAACGTTGAACGGGAACATAGACTGAGTCAAGCCCAGCAGACAATTGAAGACTTTGAGTGTATCGATCAGGAAATCAAGATAACGCAGACACAATCTCTGTTTGAGGAACTGATTGATAAACCATCATCCATTTCTGTTAAATCACAGAGTAATTGTAAATCACCTCCTCCATCAAAGAAACCTGTTTGTTATAATAGAAATAAATTGAAAAAATATATCAAACTTAATAAAATTATTAAAAAATCACAGGAGAAAACTAAAAAAACAAATTATTGTTAAAAAATTTTATAATATATGTAAATAAAATTGTATTAAGACGAAAAGCAAATTAAACAAATATGAATCAGATATGGTTACTTTACAGGCTGAAATAAGTAGTTTAGAGAATTCCTTGCATAGTATTACTCTTAAATATAATCTTGCACAAAAAGAAATTGAAGAACATATATTGGCTGTTAATAGCTTGCTTGATCTATGTAAATACAATGAAGAAAGGTGTAACTCATTGTTTGAACATCATTTAGTATATCATACACCTACTAAATCAAGCTATTTACAACCATCTTCATCTACAACTTCTTCCATGCCTCTCTTATCTATATGTCAGACTGAAAACTTGAACAACGGATTTGATAATACTAATAATACCCAGGGAAATAAAAAAATAATCATGTATTCCGATGGTATAGGTAAAAATATGGGACCAATTTTAACAAAAACGTTTGGTACTCCGGTGTCTAACTTTTGAATGACGGGTGCCAATTTTTCTCAAATATTAAATAAAGTTATTTCCAGTAATTTTGCACACAACACTATATTAATTCTTTGTATTGGGAGAAGAGGACAAGTGAATCTAAATGAGTTACAAAAATATTTTGATCAATTAATGCTCTTAAATGTAGAAAAAACTTATCTTTTTGCATTGCCATATAAGAAAAAGTTGCCACAGGCTGAAAATAATATTAGGTACAAATGTAATTTGAAATTACAGACTTACTTTTATATTTAAGACAGCCAAGTACTTGGCTAACACCACTGCTTCTATTGAGCAGTCAAGTAATACTTTTAATGTATGACTCAAGTAATTTAAATTACTTGATGAGACAATAGAGGTATCCTCTAGCAATACTTTACATACAAATCATAATGTTTCTATTAATTTTAGTAAATTAGTTACAACGGACATCTCATGTGCTAACTATAATAGAAGTAATGTTATTAAAAGACACCCATCAGCAAACAATAAACAGATTATTAATTGTAATTTTTACCTGGTTCATCAAAACATACAAGGTCTGGTGGGCAAAGATCTAGAATTGGAGTTGTTTATGAGTTGTAACAATATAGATATATTATGTATAACAGATTATTGGCTTAAAAGCCATCAGCTCATGTTCAAATTCAATAATCACCAGGTTGCTAGCTCATTCAGCAGAACAACAATGATACATGGTGGCTCCTTAATTATTGTTAGTAAAAATATTAAATTTAAAGAACGCAGAGATATTGTGAGCCTTTCTGTTGAACGAGTTATTGAGATTGCTTGCATTGAGTTTGAGCAATTTATTGTGCTAAGTGTATATAAGCCCCCTTGTACACTCTATGATGAATTTGAATTTAGAATGGAAGAGGTCCTTTTCAAAGTGTCTAATTTAAGGACTAATGTTATTATCTGTGTTCACTTCAATATAAACATATTAGAATCATCAACGCAGTCACTTAAGTTTTTAAATCTCTTTAGATCACACAATTTGCACAGCATTTTCTTTGAGCCCACTAGGATAACAGCCACAAGTGCCACTTGTATTGACAACATATTTACAAATATGACACCTGTTAATAAATCAATTGTTAAAGAAATAGATTCAGATCACTGTGGACTATTAGTCGAATTGCCAAGAAGTATACAAAAATCTCAAAGAAAAGACATTATTTTTGTTCCTGTTAATGCAAATCGCTTAAAAAGATATGAATAATTATTAACATTAATACAAACTGTACATCATCAGACTTTTAAGCCTAAAAAAATTACAGTAAATATCAGTCACAGAGCTTTTAGTGAATGGGCAACGTTGGGTATTCATAAGAGTAGGAAAAGGGTATATGAGTTGTATTATGAAAGAATTTTCAATCACAGCATTGTGTTTAAGGAATATATAAAAAAAATTATTCCAAAATTTTTAAAAAAGCTTGTAAGGTTACGAAATCTAGGTATCTAAAAAGTATTGCAACAAATAAAATAAAAGCTACTTGGAATATTATTAATTGTAAAACGGGAAGAAACAGAATTTTCAACAATGAATACCACTTGATAATTGAAGATTTGAACATAGAAGAAGATTTAAATGTAGCCTCAGTGTTTGAAAAATTTTTTAGCGGCATTGCAGCTGAAACTACTAAAGCTCTCAGATCGTCACCCAGTGATGCAGAATCATTGCTGAAGCAATATGTTGATGAGTGTAAAAATAGTTTTGAATTTCGTTCGTTGATGCATCAGATATAATAAAAGTCTTTAAGTCATTAAAAATTAAAAATACATTAGACTTATGGGGACATTATCTTAAAATTATTGCTTTGCATTGCAGTAATAAATGTTATTGCTCCATATTTAGCTGTAATATTTAACTGTTGTGTTTCCAATGGAGTATTTCCCGATCTAATGAAACTTAGTAAAGTTATACCTATATTTAAATCTGGAAGTTATTCTGATCCCTCCAACTACCGACCTATCTCCGTTCTGCCTACCCTGAGTAAAATATTTAAAAAAGTTATATTGAATGAAATGTTACTACATTTTAACAAATTAGGATTATTACATAATAAACAATTTGGTTTTACAAGGAGTAGATCAACAGTAGATGCTGGTGTGGAATTATTTAATAAAATTTATGAGTGTTGGGAGGATTCTCAGGATGCAATCGGGGTGTTTTGTGATTTGTCCAAAGCACTCGATTGCGTAAGCCACGATACGTTGATCAGGAAACTGCGCCATTATGGAATTAAAAATAAATTACCTACACATCATGTGTTAAATATTTAGGAGTATATGTTGACAACCTATTGACATGGAAGGACCAGATTGAAATAACTACGTCTAGAGTCAGAAAATTAATATACATCTTTAAAAATCTAAGAACAGTTGTTGATCAGAACACTCTAAGGACTGTATACTTCTCTTTGGCTCAGTCAATTTTCACTTACTGCATAGCGGCCTGGGGTGGCGCTGTTAAAACTAGTTTCCTTCGTTTGGAAAGAGCTCAAAGAGCAGTGCTTAAAGTAATGCTATCGAAACCTATCTTGTTTCCTACTACAGAACTCTATCAAATTGCCAACGTTTTAACTGTAAGACAGTTATTTCTTTAAAAAATTATATTACGAAAACACCTTAACTTACCTTTTAGAAATTATCTTAGGCGATCTAGTCGAATCTGTAAGTTGGATAACGGGCTGTTACATCCCTATTTTCATTGCCAAATTGCTGAATTGCAGTTTACCCTACAATT
>NJDC01009449.1:0-13609 GCA_002245475.1 Calephelis virginiensis
CGAAATTGAATTTTTTGAAAAAAATAATAATCTGTTGAAGTTAGGTTCAGGTGCATATTTTTTTAATTCCAATTAATGCTCTTCTAATTTAGAAGCCGTCTGTTGTGCAGTATGTGGTTTAGCATTGTCGTGAAGCAGCAGTGACGTAAGTTGAGATGTAATTTCAAAATTTTATGTTGTAAGTTAAATGTTGAGATGTAATTAACTGTATTTGGAATTTGGAATTCGAGAACCAATCCAAATTAGAATTTTTCATTTTATGATGATGATTTTTCGAGAAATACCCACCTGAACTACAGAATATCGTTGAAATACTGTAAACAACTTAGTTTTAAAATTGTCGCAGCCTTTTGAAAGTTTTTTGACATACTGACCCCAACATAGCCTATCGGAACCAGTCTTGAATTTATATCACCCAGATAACCACTTAATGCACTTAAAAGAGTTCAATAAAATCGGTTCAACTATTTATGAGTTATTCAATGACAAATAAAAGAGCCCTCTACCGCAGAAGTTCTGTTTTCCATCGTATTGGTCCGGGTCGATGACTAAAATAGATCACCTGCCCCTCTGCCAGGCACCTCGTAAGAGGAGAGCACAGGAAAAAAAGGTAATTGTCAGTAAGATCACTGGTGATACAGTGGTGTGCAGCAACTTCCCTGGTTAGTTATCCACCGCCTTACTCATTCCTGCCGCTATAATGACAGTGTCACATTCCGATTCGGAGGGTAGGGAAACCAGTAGATTTGCACAATAGGCCTTACATTCGGACCATAGGACAACGCACCTGTAACATCAACGGTGTCTATAGGTCATGGTTATCTGTTACCATTTAAAGAGCCATGTGCTTGTTCGCTGACTTGTCACATGAAAAAGAGTAACTATCCAGAGGCCAACTCAAAAGTACACAGAGAAAGAAGTTTTTTATTGTTTCTGTCAGTGCTTAAATTTATCGATAAAATACATAAATACCTATATACAATACCGGTATAAGACCGTATCCTATTCGGGATAGATAAATAAAAATATCGATAAAATAGATTTGCACATTAGTCTATCACTAGCTGTATGCAAACGAAAGTGATAGCTTAAAAATCACATGTGTAAGAAAGAGATATAAACACGCATCTAACAATGACTGACCAGTATATGATAACTCCGATAAACATCAAATAATTCAAAATGTAATTATGAATGTTGTTATTTTTAATTAACCTACGGAAAGATGTACCATCTTTTCGGTAATTTGAAGTGCGGCTGTCTTTACCGTACGTACAATTTAATTGAACAAATCGTCATTTTATATATATATTTTTTATTTTTATACAATAACGCTACAATGTTTACAGGTCTCAAACCTGGTCGATACTGTTATTATCTTTTTAAGTAATAAGCTACATTAGAACAATTACACTTATGTGTTGACTGAACCGTGTTGCCTTATATGCGGCGTCTATTGGGATGTATGGTCGATGGCATAAGTATTTAGTTATAGTAGTTTTACATTCTCGTTAAGTTTTTGAATATATTTTTATCTCTTTGTTAATTTTATTATATAAAAGCTGAACGTTTTTAGAATTGTGTGCTAGCAAATACGGTTTTGGTAATGGAAACTGTTACCACATTATCGTTCCTTCGTCTAGTGTTTATGTTAGGCTTATGGGTTAGAGGTTTATGCTTTTTTAATAATATATTTACAGATGATGAAGACATATAGATAGTTTTAAATGTTCCACCCCATACCGGGATACAATAACAAATAATAGACTTTAGTATTAATACTAAGGCGACATATAATATGTTATTTAGTAAGTTTTTAGACGTGTATCTGGGAAATACTTGTCTTAGCAGTCTAAACATCCAGTTAAATTTTCTAATTTTCATTGCAATATGGTCTATTTGGGGATACCAAGAAAGACTGTGATCAATTTGAACTCCCAAGTATTTTATTTCATCTACTTTACTAATGCACGGGCAGTTGCACGTAATACTTCTAGTTAAATCATTACAAGAATGTATTTTAATATTAAAGTCTAGAATTTTTGATAGAAAAGCATACATATATACAGTTGGTATTCGAAGTATTGAGGGTAAGAAGGTTGTTATTAAACCACTCACTATCCACAACTAAGCCCTTTTCCGCACAGGCTTTAACATCGTACCAGTTTGAACCAGTGAAAACAATGGCATGGTATCATCCGCACACGAGAATATTTTTGCGTTTATAATATTCATATTACAGAGATCATTTATATGAATGAGAAAAAGGGTAGGTCCAAGAACGCTTCCCTGGGGAACTCCACATGAAACTCCAATGTCATCGCTGTAGCATTGATCTTATTTGACGCGTTGTTTTCTTTTGGATAGGTAGTCTTTGAATAGTGCTAATTCGGTACCTGTAATTCCCATTTTTTCTAATTTGTATTCAAGAATGCGCAGAGAAACTGTGTAAAGGCGCTTCTTACATCTAGAAAAGCTGCCAAAAATTTATTTCCTTTGTCCAGATGATCTGAAATTTTGGAGGTTAAGGATATTATCGCATCTTCGGTTGATATGCCCTGTCGAAAACCGTATTGAGATCCTTATAGAATGTTAAATTTAGTAAGATACTTCAATAGCCTATTATTTGATGTTTTTTCTATAATTTTGGATAAAGCTGGGAGCACGGAAATGGGTCTGTAATTACTTATATCGTCTTTACTTCCATTCTCGAACACAGGGGTAATAATTGATTTTTTGAAAGTATTTAAGGTCTTAAAAGATAAATTAGTTAGATGTGAAATAATTGGGACAATCGCTTAACTTATTAATTTAAGGTATTTAGCACTGATATTATCCCAACCAGGAGCACTACTTAATTTCAAATTATTAATAATGCTTTGTATTTCAGCGACATCTTTATTTAACAACACAAAAGATTGACTCTGACTTGGGATAGAGTTTAGGTATGTTTTTTTACTGGTGTTAGTTCGTCTTGTGTTATTAGTTCGTCTGTTCGCCTATGCTAGAAAATAATAAAATTTATGATATAGTTAGCTGATTTAATAGATGTAGATTTTATTTGAGCTAATTCATTATTAAGTTTCTTACTTTTGTCTGTTAGTTAGATTTTTAATATTTTTCCAAAGAAGTTTATTATCATTTAACGAATTTTTAATTAAATTGCTATCATAATGTTGCTTTTATTTTTTTATTAAATTATTACAAAAGTTTCTGTATCTTATGTATGTAATTTTTTTGATCTCATTAAAGGGGTCATCTCTTGATTGTTTCTGAAGTAAGTTTCTATTTTTAATACATTTTAAAATACCAGGTGTTATCCATGGCTTAATAGTACGTTTACTTTTAGTTACGAGTATATTTATAGTCCAAGTATTTTCTGTTATTGATTTTTGGAGTTTGCTTACTAGAAGATCAGCTAATTCGTTTAGTCATCATATAAGAGAAGTTTGTCTAATGCTGAGGTTAGTAAATATAATAATGCACTTTCGAAATCTACATTTATGAAAGATTTGTGAGTCCGGGTTTGATTTATTTTAATTTTAGATAAAGATAGCAATGTTGTAAAATACTCAGTTATAGTAGTTTTAATTATGCCAATAAAAGCTGAAGTCTTTTTTATTTTAGTGTCAAGTTTTAACTTAAAATGGTCAAGGCAATTTATGTTCCTTGTTGGTATACTATGTCCAGAATTAATACCATATGTTGAAAGCTTATTTAGGTAATAAGTTCTATTTTTATATTCAGAAGATGATTCTATGTTTTAGGTTTTATATTAATATTTATGTCTCCCGCTACTATAATGTTGTTATGTGTATTTACTGAGTCTAAGTATGAACAAAGAGGATTTGTAAAACTTTCTGCATTGTGGTAAGACGGAGAGCGATATATGGCAAAAATGATGTTGTTTAAAATGTCCAATCTCAAGCATGAAGCTTGTGTCAGTTTTATTTCTTCTACCTTACATTTTATACTGTTTTTAACATAAACAACAACTCCATCGTTTTGGTTTTGTTGGTGGTGAGCTATATATGAGTTATAATTGGGTATTCTCGGTATAGGCCTAGAAGAGTTTAGCCGTCTTTCGGTCAAAATCAGGACATCGTATTCAAATTTCAAGTTTGACAAATTTGCCAAAAAGTCATCAAAATTGCAGTAAATAATCCTAATGTTTTGTTAAATTATAGTAAAATCAGTATTATTATTTTTGTAATGTTTATGTAGTGTTTCACTGTCACATTCAATTGATAGCGCGATATCAAGACAGTTTATATCGCTCAAAGTTTGTAGAACATTATCCATTATTAATATATTGTTTGAAAAACTCTTTATATTTCACTTTCATCTGTAGGGTGATTTTTATGTTCCAATAAAGTAATGATGACTTTATTTGACATTTATTACCGTATTCAGATTTTGCATAAGTTTTAGCCAGGGCTAAAATAAATTTAACAATTTTATGTAAACAAAAGTTTGAGTGTAATAGGTATAAGTGTATAAGTTTGTATTGTGAAAGTTTGTGAGTGTTCGGTTGAATAGTACATCGAAAGAGGTATTTTGTATTAATGTGCAGATGTACGTGTTCTTATGTATAGGGTGTGTGTTGTTGTTGGTATAGATATTCTCTTTGAACTGTATTTTAACATGTTTTTGTGGTGTATAAAAGAGTGTTACTTTGAGTTTATTAGCATGGTATGTTTGTAAATAGATATATTCTCGTGTATGGATGTGTAATATATTGTATAGTTTTGTGTTTAATTCTAAAGCTATAGGTTAGGTATATTGAGAATAGAAATCCTGAGGCTAGTAGAATGCGCATATTTAAGAATCCTACAAAATACATAAACAAAACATTAGCAACTACCCTACATGCAAGAAACAATACTACATATGTTAGGCCGAGTTTACAAAGCTGCAAGAAACAATTTTTTATACTAATATTAACATAATTAATATTAGTCACGAAGAATCTCGTAGGTGATGTATTTGTGCTTCATTATTTATACGCATAATCGGTGAGTTTTCCTGTTTTCGGATACACACTCTCCCAGAAAATGTCCAGCAGAACTTAAATAAGTTGGATTTAGAAATATCTCGAGCAAGGTAGAAAAGGCGTGCTGCTTTAGCTGTAAGTTGTTCCCCCACGTAAATAGGCGTTTCTTCGTTTTTAGTAAATCCTAAGTACTTAGCACGTAGTTTTTGTTTATTTTTTACATTAAAAGATTTACTCAGTTTTATGATGTCTGTTTTAAAGATAGCCGATGAGGTTTCAACAATTACATGAGCATTATTAGCGTGTTTTGTTGACTTGATCCTATATATGTCTTTTATTTTTTTTATTTATTTTTTTATAGAAGAGGAGGCAAACGAGCAAGTGGGTCACCTGATAGAAAGTGATCACCTCCGCCCACGGACATCCGCAACACGAGGAGTATCACAGATGCGTTGCCGACCTTTAAGGAACGAGTACGCTCTTTTCTTAAAGGTTCCTAAGTCATAATCGTTTGGGAATACCGCCCTCGGTAACTGATTCCACAAAGGTGTTATACGGGGTAAAAAATGTCTTCGAAATCGCAGTTGTAGACCGCCAGGCATCGAGATGATGGGCATGATACCTTAAGCTCTGACGCGATGTCCGAAGGTGGAAATCAGCAGCTGCAATCAAACCAAACAACTCAGAGCATTCCCCATGATAAATGCGGTAGAGAACACTGAGTGACCCAACATCTCTACGCAACGCTAAAGAATCAAGCCGATTTGTAATTGCCAGGTCATTGACAATTCGAATTGCTCTACGTTGAATGCGGTCAAACGGAAGGAGCTGGTACTGTGGAGCCCCTGCCCAGAGTTGAGAACAGTACTCCATATGAGGCCTAATTTGCGCTTTATATAGTAGTAAGCGAAGGGCCGGCTTGAAATACTGTCTCGCTTTACTGAGCACACCAAGTTTTTTACAGGCTATTTTAGCATTCTCCTCCAGATGACCACGAAATTGAACATGCTGTGGCAGAAAGGGAAATGCTCTCAAATCGAGGAGATGCGACAAAGGGAGTCTTTTTAGCGGAAAACGCGCAAACTTGTGTCTTGTTAGGGTTAAATTGCACCAGATTCTGCTGGCCCCAAGACGAAATTTTAGATAAAAGATTGTCAATTTTAGACACAAGCTGGTTCCGGCTCTCGATGACATGTTCCCGCGATATATTATGTCGGCCAAAGTATAAGGCTTCCCCAGTAGTGTCGTCTGCATAGCAATGAGTGTCACTAATTTGCAACATGTCATTGATATGCAGAAGAAACAAAGTAGGAGAAATCACACAGCCTTGGGGAACACCAGCATTGACAGGTTTGGACTCCGAGCACGCACCGTCGCCATCGACCTTGATGCTACGCCCCGTCAAAAAACTAGTGATCCACGTACATAATTTCTCAGATTTTGTAATATTACAATTTATGTTCTTAGATAGACACATGACCATTTTTATGAGATCCTCTCTAGTTTCGGAGGAGTCATAAGGTATGTTTTTTATTTCTATACCTGCGTTTAGATTATCTCTTTGAATGTCTTTTATCTTATCTTCCAATAGCATAATCTAACTTTATCTTTGAATGTCTTTTATCTAATTTATCTTTTTTACTTTGCATTTCTAAGGATTCTACTTTCTTTTTCAGTTCTATATTTTGTTCGCTGAGAAAAGTTAATGTGCCTTCAATATTACTGTTTGTAGTCGCAATATTCTTAAGGACTGATGTAATTTTTTTTAGTTCGTTTTCCTGAGATAGCATCATAGTCTTGATCATAGACATAATTTCTTCTTTAAAATCCTTGAATTCTGACTCAAAATCTTCTCTTTTTCTTTTAATGGGCTGGGAGACGAAATTTGGAGGAGTAATATTACAACTTTTTCCACTTACATCAATATTTGACACAGAGAGCGATTTGTTCATTAAATCTGTCATTATTAAATTAAATCCCTTGCGATGTGTACTTAGCTTTACTTTGTAGTAGTCGGAGTCTGTGCAAGCTCAGTGTAAAGACCGATTTCGTACACCTGCTATACGTTGCAAAATTTCTAGTAGGTGTGTCTTTCGGGTGCATTCGATCAATCAATGTTGAAGTAGGCGGTACATAATCCTTCAAGTTAAGTACCAGGAGTGAAGGATGCACAAGTAGGTAATTTTGTAAATATTTGTAACTCTTTATGTTTTTGTACTCCTATTATTTACACTGATTTAATACGTTTTAAATATATTTTTACTATAAACTTTTGAATATTTATACTACACAGAAAACGCGACTATCACAAGCAATGGCCCGAAAAACCAGACAGGTTTGTCAGGATCGTGAGGTTTTGGCATTCGATACTCTCCGCGTACCTTGTAAAGGACTTGGCGTGAAGATATGTACGTATGTATGTACAATTTCATATCTATTATCATCTACGTCACATCAGTTTGCGGTTACATACAACCACTGTTTTTTTTACTAAGAAAAGTTTCTAAGCAGCAAATCTCTGGAAAGTTTATCTCTATCTTTTAACAAATTATTGAAAATTAACACAACTTTTAAAATAAATATCAATCTAACTTACTACTACCTAACTACAGACAACATTCAAGTTTAAAAAATCCTCGGTGGTATAGCGGTCCAAGTGTTGGCCTTGACTTCATGAGGTCCTGGGTTCAAATCACGAGTCGGGCAACAAAAAGAAAATGTAGTATTTCCAATTTTCTAACTTAAAAAAATGTTGCTGAGGATTAGATATGTGCCCGGTTGAAGACAGGCTAGGCACCTATCACATTGTGAGACTTTGTGTGTTCGGTAGTCGTGGGTGCCCTGGCCTAGCACTTCGGAGATATAGACGTAAAGATACTTAATGTTTTAGAATTAAGTTTGTGTGTATTATTTACTCGTTTTCTTCCTAAGGTCTTATATAAACTAACCAAATTATTTTATTATTTAATAATTGATCGAGCAAGCTGTTACAATCAAAAAATCATGAAGATACATTAGTTTCCAATTTATCTCATATACTAACTTGTAAACGAGTGCAGCTGAGAAATGTTCTTCTATGTACACGTCTAGCACCGGCCGGAAGTGCTGAAACCGAGTTTCATCCAACAGACTGCATATAGACACGAGCACTAAAAATACGGTACCCGAATGTGGCGTGCTGAAACAAAATTATCAGTAATTAGACAGGAAAGCCAACAACTAAGGTCTTTTGGTACTTAAAAACATTTGATATATAGAACAAAACAGCCATCCTCAGACTTAGACAAAATGCCTTTTGCACAAACATGTTTACCGATACCATACACTCTGAAATTAGAACACTACAATGACAATTACCGTTGTTATGGCGTAAAGAATGGGTAAGTTGTGTAGCCTATCAAGGAAAGTGGTCACAAAACATTAACAAACATTCATGTTAACGACGAAAAATTATGAATGCCTTCATTCCATATTATCATATTTCATTCATCATTCCCCCGTGTTGGTCCGGGCTCCTTTGTAGAATAGACCATCTGCCTTCCTTGCCAGGCAGCTCGTAAAAGGCGAGCATAGGCTCACCGTCACTAACACCGTGAGATCTGACTAGGTGGTAGAGTTTAGGCAGCGACTCGCCCGGATTGGTACCACCGCCTTACCTATTCCTGCCGCCATAACGTCATGACGTGTTCCGGTTCGGAGGGCAAGGTAGCCGGTAAATTTACTTTTGCTCGAGGCCTAACATCCCGGCCTCAGGTTGGCA
Organism: Calephelis virginiensis; assembly: GCA_002245475.1. Classification (NCBI taxonomy): domain Eukaryota; kingdom Metazoa; phylum Arthropoda; class Insecta; order Lepidoptera; family Riodinidae; genus Calephelis; species Calephelis virginiensis. Next base: position 8,754 of record NJDC01009449.1, read on the forward strand.
ACGCACCATTACCACCTTTGGTGTCTCTTGGCGGTGTGAATTTCTTAACATCAGGAAATCCGTCTGCTTGTTTACCTTCCAATATCATAAAAAAAATCATTAAAATCGGAAATTCGGATAAAAAAACGGTTGTCTGTAAAGTCGGTTTACTGACGATAATTGAACGTGACAACGTCATAAGAACGGAGGCCGATTGTGCCTCTTTGTCGCTCGTTCCGCACTCTCGCTTGCACTTCAAGCCCTCAATGGCACGCCTCAGAGCGAGGTAACGCCGCATGAGTCATGTTTTATGGTGCCTGCAACCGGCTCCATCGAATTATAAGACGTTGTCACGACAAACGTGTGCAAATGTTGGAATTTCTAAAAACAAGTTAAACTACTTATATGTAATAATTACCTATTGCCATCTTCTGTAGAAAACAAGGCGAATAAAGCATCCAAAACATCACGAAGAAACTTGATGAGTTCTTCACAACTGAGGCCGTCACCTAACCTTAACACTCTTAACAGCGTCTCTTGCACTTTTTCTGGGTGGGCACGCCATTGCAGTAAAGCAAGGAGATCCTCTAAAGCAAAATTAACATATCAAATATGAATAAAGAAAGAAAGAATATTCTAGAACATAGATACATCCACAGTTAATGACAATCACAGCAGAATTAAATTCACGTAAACAAAAATGTCAAGCTATAAGAAAAATAACATTGTTTTTTTTGTATAGAAAAAGATTTGAACTAAGAAATTCTGGACGACCTTTTTGTTACATTATGTTAGCAACACGAAATTATTGATTCGAATTACACTGTTCAACAAAATAAAGACCTTAAAAATTATTTAGTAATTGTATAGTAATAAATATAATAAATAAATAAATAATAAATAAATAAATAATAAATAAATCGTGCAATCGCACGCCGCGGACGTAGTAAGAAGTATCAGACAGTGATACATTTAAGTCATTTGGTTTAGTCGATTGTATCCCATGAAACTTTTTACGCCAGTAACAACATAGAACGCATGTAGTAATTGTAGACAACGATAGAATCGAAAGTGTTTGTAGTAATTACAGAAATAAGCAAAGGGCGAATAATTTACAAGATACATTTTAATTAATCAAACTAGAAACTGCTTTCTTATATTTAGTTTCGCCTTTGTACATATTTTAGTGACACCAATAATTTTAGGCAAACGAATAAAACAAGCTCTAGAGTCTAGCACGTAACGATATGTTGCGATATTATGCCCAAAAAGTTTTTTTTAAGAATATATTCCTTATAGTTTTTTATTTATAATATATAATATAATATAATATTTCTCCTCATCGCAACAGACGACTCGACTTGAGGGTCACATACTAAGCTAGCAATTATAAAAAAAAATATGTACGTGCAATTGAATATTTCACGCAATTTTTTTTATTTATTAATTTCGATAAATCATTCAGTTTCGTAAGAGATATTGCTATCACTTATCTAATATTTTATTTCAAAAGCAATGACGTACCTACATGCCAGTCACATTATAAAATTAACAGAACTATTTTTTTTATATTTTATAGCCTTTAGCTCTATTAGAAAAAAAAATAACATAAATAAATTTATTTAACCAACCGTTTTGAGTAAGTTTAGTAGAGCATAACAAGGTGCTGATGGTACAATTTTCTTTGGTGCTTCTTTGGAATGGCGGCAGGACGCCGTTGGAGCTCCCCACGCGCGACGTGTCCGTGGCGCACGACATCAACGACAGATAACTTGCTGACGACAATCTAAACGACAAAAAACATATTTGAGATAACTAATCACCTCATTCCACGTGTACACATTATTTACAATTTCATTTCTTGATTTTCAAATTGACGGATATACGTTTGCACTGCGCAATGAAAACGACATTTATTTATCCCCAAATACTCAAACGATTCTAGTCACGGAACTCGATATCATAAACTTGGTCAAATCATAGGTAACTCTTCAAATTACTCAATCGTAAATCCCTCTTCTAATCTCTGATGAATAGGTTACACATGGACCACTTTTTAGCTTTATAAACTACTTCAGAATAAAATATCACGTTTTAAATAATATCGTGGCATTGTAAAGTAAAATGCTTCATCAAAACTTACTTGGAAGGATCATCGCATTTGTATACATATAGTTCATGGGCTCCGTCACGCAAAGTCGCTCCACTCGGTTCCATGAGCCTTGCGAATGAAAAACCAAACAATTTCCTCTCATTTTTATCACGTGCTGAAAATAAATTTTAATATGCATTTTTTGTTAATAGTATTGGAGTCGAATTCTTCTGATGATTATTTGGTTGCGAGGAGAATTGTACGTTCACTCGAGTATAGTGTGTTGGGTTTTGTGTAGAGCCGGATATATTTGGGGTCTTCGAATTCAGGGAAGTCAATTCCATTTACTGTGCACCGTCTTTCCTGTTTAATCTCGATACATTTACATTTTTGGCAGGTAGTTGAAATTATAATAACAGAATTTTCATCAAGGATAAATGTGAACTTACTGGAACAATGTCTGAACTCGATGCGCACGTGCGCGTGAGTGAAGGTGTCCAGCGGCACTGTGAGCCTCAGCTGGTCGGCCCAGCCGGGCGAGTTGTTGTGGTACAGCACCAGGGACTCGTACCGACTGCATCCTGCTCCACTCGCGCCCCACACACACTCCTACATTCACCATCATCTTTGTTATTATCAAAATTTATCACATCAGAGGGATTAGAAAAAAAACATATTTCGTTTTTTAGTACGAGGACACTAATAGCCAATTCACCTGTTTGCACTTTTGGTTGCTCTATTTTTGTTAATTAATGAAAATTAAGTGGTTGTTTAGATACTGATCTCTTATCTTGGATAGGTTATTAAAATTCATCGTTAGTCAAAGGGACTACGAAAATAATAGCTAATACATTCAGTACTGAAACATTAAAGGACGGTAACTGTTGAGAGAGATTGGATAAGATGCATTTATAGAAAGCCTTGGTAGCCAGAAATGAAGAATATAGGATAAACGATATTACAAAGTTTAAAACATTTCAAGGAAGTGAAATAAGCGAAAATTCAGGGATATGAGAGCTAAGAATTACATTTATAAAAATATATATTTAAAGCAGCAGCGTAGCAAGAAATTTAAGGAAAATAGTTAAACGTGGGGGTGAAACAGAAAACCACCGATAATTTACCAAACATCTAAATCAACAAGATAGACTTACATTAATAACTTGTCCTGAATCATCATGAACACTGACGGTGGCTAGCACATTCTTCGCTGTACTTTTACCGCCTCTTTCAAAGTCCGCTTTCTCCAAGGTCAAGTAGAGATCGTTTCGGACATCCCCCGGCATGATGACGTCAGGGAAGCCACGCTTAGCGGTCACGGTAGCTCCAGAAGCCACTGCTTCAGATATACTTCCAGAATTGGCCAATAGGCGAAGGGCCACTACAATACCTACAAAAATAAAATCTGTATAATAGGACCTCTTCCATTCTAAATTCAAACTCATCATGTACAAGGGAGCTTATATACACTTACTGCAATAAATTGCTCAAACTCAATGGAAGCAATCTCAATAACTCGTTCAACAGAAAGGCTCACAATATCTTTCCGTTCTTTAAATTTAATATTTTTACTAACAATAATTAAGGAGCTACTATGTTTCATTGTTGTTCTGTTGAATGAGCTAGCAACCTGCTGATTATTGAAGTTGAACATGAGCTGAAGGCTTTAAAGCCAATGTTCTGTTATACATAATATATCAATATTGTTACAACTTATAAACAACTCCAATTCTAGATCTTTGCCCATCAGACCTTGTATGTTTTGATTAACCAGGTTAAAATTACATCAATAATCTTTTTGTTGTTTACTGATGGGTGTATTTTATTAATATTACTTCTGTCACAGTTAATACATGAGATGTTCGTTATAACTAATTAACTAATATTAATTTGAACATTATGATTCATATGTCAAGTATTGCTAGAGGTCACCTCTATTGTCTCATCAAGTAATTATAATTACTTGAGTCATGTACAACATTAAGAGTATTACTTGACTGCTCAATAGAAGCAGTTGTGTTAGCCAAGTACTTGGCTGTCTTAAATATAAAAATATATAGCAATAATGCTATTTGTCTTTTTAAGTAATCAGAAAGATAATAACTAACTTTTGTCACTAAATAATTAATCCTACATATTACATAATACAATATTAATACATATTCTACCACCTTGTGGTATGCAAATATTTTAATAGGTTTTTTATTATTTATTCACAATTTACTATTTACACACCGATTTTTATTTGTTTTGAGATTACATGATTATTTATTAATACACACGATTTTTAGAATGTAAATTAATTTATCCCTATCTACCGTCAACTACATGTTTCCAAACCTAGCCAGACAGGAGAAGAAACGGCGAAACAAACTCCTGCGCACCCAACATTCCGCAATTAAATTAATCATATTAGAAATACTGTATTATTTATTCTTATCTGCAAGAAAATCTTTGACACTATAATAATTTTTCTCTAAAAGTAAGTTGAATACCTTTTTTCGAAATCTAAGATTTCGAAATTTCAGATTATCAGGAATTTGGTTGTATATACGAATGGACATGTAATACACGTTATTTTTGTAAATATTGAGTTTTTGGTTAGGCACATGTAGTTTCTCACTATTTCTAAAATGAGACAAACCTAGGACATCAGCATTTGTATGAAACAAATAATGATGTTTTTTTACAAATACACATACAGCCAATATACGAGGGTGTATCCAAAAGTTCGTGGCCTAACCTACATGGTGCTGTGACATCTTTTTAAAATCTACCGTCATTT
>NJDC01009451.1:1444-16538 GCA_002245475.1 Calephelis virginiensis
GTGAGTTTGTCGTGTTCCGGTTTGGAGTTGGGAGAATAGCGTTTGCCGCGGTTATTGGGTCCGGGGGATCCGATAACACGTGGCGAGGTCTTCTATGATCGGGGGGAAGGACTCGAACAAAAACGTCTCCGTTGAGGCTATGAGTCTTTCCTCTTTACCATGAGTTGGAATAGATTCCGTTCGGTCATTTACTCATCGACATCTATAACATTTCTAAGCTTGAATTTAGTATTTTCAGGTACCACTGGAAGTTTTTTTTTTTCATGATATTGGAAGGCAAACAAGCAGACGGTTTTCCTGATGGTAAGAAATTCACGCCGCCTAGAGACACCAAAGGTGGTATTGGTGCGTTGCCAACCTGAGACCGGGGTGTTAGGCCTCGAGCAAAAGTAGTTTACCGGCTAACATAACCTCCGAACCGGGACACGTCAACGGCAAGCACTGACGTTATGGCGGCAGGAATAGGTAAGGCGGTGGTTACCAATCCGGGCGGGAGAGTGTGCTGGTTTAAGTTTTAATACAAGTAATTTGTTGAGACGCTAACAAATTTTAGTGCAGTAAGCTCATGGTAAGGGCACGAGAATATCACTGCACAGTTAGATTTACTAGTGGTCGCCCATTGGTCGAAATGCGACCATTGTAATATCAAATTTTTTATATCTTGTTGATATGAACGCCATCCTCATTATTCAAGACCAACTTTCCCTGAATAGTTAGAGTGCCATCTGTGATTTTTTATCGTCAACTTCAATATATTTGTTTGTGTGTGTCAATTGCATGATAGTGTGGGTAATGTTTTATTTAATGATTTAATATACTTTATAAGCATTATTATTTAACAATATTAGCGTTCTGCACTTCTCCTACACATAAACTATAAGTGTGCCAAATTTCATGCTCCTCTGTCAGCGTAATTTTCGTAAAAAGGTATCCAAAGTTTTGGCATCACGTATTGATATAGGTATCTAAGATGCCTCTTGCAGATTCTAACGTCAAAACTAGTATTAAAAACCTTATGACGTCGCGTCGTGACAATTATTTCCGCTACGTACATAGCTATAGGAGCCTCCAACGGTCAACCATAGACTTGAGTTTTAATTTTGATTGACATTGGTAAGTTTTAAGTAAATCATAATATGACCTTTGCACCATACTTTAAGATTCAAATTTGCTTGCGTTTCGTACGTCAGTGCGTCTACTGTAAGGAGTACTATTGCTTATTCTGTGAAAAGACCTTACTTTGATCATTTTTAGATTAGCTAGCTAATAGTAAAATCGAAAATGGTTTAGATTCGTATACGTCGCGCCTCCCGAACTCCTTTACAAAATAGAAAACAGCACCCTGAGGCTCGTAATAGGCTTGCCTTCCAAGAAAATAATGTATTTTATAAATTTTGTGATTTATTATCCCGTGTTATCCCATCCAGGGCTACTTACAAAAAATGCAGACTAACTGCGTTCCTACCAAGCTTGCTTTGTACCCTTCCATTTTTGATATCTTTTTCCCCCTCCAGTGGGATTTTCACAAGTTATTCTTGAATGCAACAATTTCGATTTAGATAAAAATCTCTCATACAACCTTCGTTACTCACTGAAGACTGCCATTTGATCTACTGAGGTTTCAATTCATGCTATTTTAACCGAATCCAAAAAAAGCTGGAATCAATCAATTCAACTGCAGGTTTTTTAATAAATAGGTTTTTAGATTATACGTAATGCTACATACATTTTTCGATTATGACTAATTGATAAATTAGAACTACTGGTAGGATGTTGATAAATGTATGTGGGATTATTTCGGAAGCATTTTTGGCAAAAAAAAAAATAAAAAACAAATCCCGACGTAGTTTTGGAGCCATCGAGAGAAAAGATAGTCGAAGTTTTTTCATAATTATTGAATTTCGTGTTGACATTGAGTGAAATTAGTCAATTTTGGTGGCATTTTGTACAATTATATTCAGTGAAAGTGTACAAATGAAATAATCATGAAGAAATTAGCGTATCGTGTATTTCCTCGTTGCCGCCAAATCTCATCACATGAGTTTGAGTAATGAGGCCACCGCTTTACCTTAGAGCCTGACAACACTTACTGACGACTTACGACTGATGACTTATTATAACTGTTTAAAATTTATATATAATTTGATGCAAATTTCTACTTGACCAATGACAAAATACTAACGTGAAGGCCAAAACCTAAAGAAAGAAAGAAGAAATCCCGACGTATTATAGTTTTCAATTTCGTTAACTATGTCACATTACACAAGTTGTGAGGATCATTACACTATCTGTCAACAGTTAATGTAGGTCTGGGCGAAGGGCGTCCTAGATTCAAAATAGAATTATTTCCACAAACATGTCAAGTGGACCAGATAATTCTATGTTATTTGCTTGACAGTCTACATGGACTCGAGCTATTACCGTTAATTAGATAAACCTATTAAGGCTGTCTGGGTTGGAATCGGTGACCAAATTACAGACTAGTTGCTATGCTAACCTTAAAATAAGATAACCTAGTTTCAAAAATAAATTTTGACAATAGAAAATAGGAAAAATCGATACATCCCATTTGTTTATAACATACTAGCAGTTTCACGCAGCTTCGCCTGCGTAACTTGGCTTCTACTGCACCGATTTTGATGAAACAAAGCCTATGTCACACATCCCCGACATGCCGAAGACACTAAGTCCTACAATGTGATAGGCCTGTCGCCAACCGGGCAACATGATTTTTAATTAAAAATACATATTTTCTATTTTTCGCCCGACCAATGGATCGACCCCGGGATCTCAAGAAATCAAATCCGACACCGAGATCGGTAGAACACAGAGGCGATCATAAAAATGTTTGCTAATCAGATATGTAGGTTTAAATACCTAGCGTATATAATAACGAAACTCCTCGACTAAATTTTTACGTTTTAAAAGATACCTAGTAGCGTGCACAAAAAACCGATTAAAAAAATGTTGCTTTCTACATTTAAATGGTAATCTCCTCTTGGTATCTTCGTGGATAAATCAGATCATTATTTTATAATTGTCGAGGTACTATATCGTACTCTCAAAACCATCTCATTATACAGACATAGATAGAAAAACAGTAACAATATACTTAATATACGAAGAATATTCCATAACATTTAACAAATTTTAAACTATGATCTAGATCTGTCATGTCCTACACCTGAACCATACTTAGATTGCCACATTATCTTCCCGTAATTTCCAACCGGAAACACTACAGTGTACCCTCTAGTTGGATTATTGATGATAAGATGCCTTTTTAAAGCGATCGACTCATATACAGGGTTACATTTAAAAGACCAGCCAAATTTTGAGGGTAGGGAAAATGTAAGTTATATTTTTTAACCGACGTGGTTACAACGTAAGCAAAGCATTTAAATGGTTCCGGCCGACCGCAATCGCATGCGCAGGTTGGTGACGTCATGACCCGTACTAGGTACGACATAGCGTGACAACAAGTGAAGTATTAACGCTGACTATTTTAAACGAATGTTTATAAAAGTAAATATCACAATTCGCCAATAACATTTTCAATGCATTATCGTTTTAGCCTAAATTCCTTTGTATTCAAATTTGGTCGGTCCTTTGAAAATAACGCTGTATAAGTCCATTAGGTTGACCGCTAACCACCTACTAATAAGTCGTAAAAATGGTGTCAGTATATAAGGTAAAATTGAGTATAGTCTATGCAAATTTAATTAATATTAAGTTAATATAATGTAGTTATTATGGTATGACATAGTTTTTTTAATAATTCAATCTTTATTTTAAATATAATAGTTCATGGAATATGCACGGCGAATGCACAATAAAATATACGAGATACATATATCTAAGTACATATATTTACTCTAGATACCTACACTTCTATACGAAATTATGTATCGATATCACATTAATATTTAATTATTTTTACGGGTTAAGATTATGCTTAAATGATAAGATTACCTACATTACGTCATTCTTCTTACAATAATTTTTATATAACAAAAATTATACTATCTAGCTAAATTATAATTGTAATGTTTAACACACTTCTGTCGTTACTTGCGAGATACCGTTACTTTTAAAAATATTACTTAATGTGTATAATATACACCAAAGTTGGAACTAAAAAGAAAATGCTTTGAATTTATATATAATAAAGTGGAGATCGTCCAATATACGTATTTTCATATGTTTATATTATATTAAACAACTTTTTTAACCTTTACATTATATGAAGTTACCCTTTTTATAATCTTTAACTACTTAAAAAAATATAAAAAAAATCACTTGAGACTTCTTTTTTCATACTCTTTCTATTTTTATACACGAATGATGAATATAAATTTTCTATGTTCACCCACTATTATCATAAGAACTAAATTTTTATTTTCTTATGAAACCAACAACAACTGTTGATATTGCCCAGTTGGTCGAGGGGTAGCGCACATATCTCACACCACCGACCATGCGCAAGGCTTGGGTTCTATTCAGGAGCGTCAGGAATTTGTAAGATGATCGTGGGTATCTATATTTTTGGATCTGAGTGTTTATTAAAATTATTTCTGTATTACATACATACATATCTTCACGCCAAGTCCTTTACGGGGTAGGCAGAGAGTATCGAGTGCCAGAACCTCACGATCCTGACAAACCTGTCTTGCTTCCTTCACATTCATAACCCTTTTCATACAAACACGCCGGTTTCGGAGACTCTTGACACCACCCTCGGACAATATCCGATTGATCTGATCGTGAAATGTCAGCCTTGGTCTCCCCGGGTACCTACATCCATCCACATTCGCATTGTATATCTGCTTTGTCAATCTTTCATCTGTCATTCTTTCCACATGACCGAACCAGCGGAGCATGCCCTTTCGCATTTTAACACCAACACTTTTCTTTCAATCCCACTCTTTCTCGGATCTCACTGTTACGAATGCGGTCAGCGAGCATTAAACACATTTATTAAGTATAAATAAATAAATATTCCTGGACAAGTTACACAAATTGAATCTAGCCCCAAATCAAGCAAATTATATGCTAGTATACAATATATACTAGTATATATTTTATAGTATACAATATATATTTAATAATATAATATAATAATAATAGTATATTTAAATTTTTAAGTATATTGTTGACTAACATCTATAATACAAGCATATAATTTGTTTACTTCGCTGTTAGATCAATTAGTGTAATTTGTCCAGAGATATTTATTTATAATAATTTATTTATTTTACTATTAGATCACTATGAGTAAATAGGCCAGCAATATTTATTACTATTATCAATTCCCAGATTGCATCTTACGAATAACACGACGCAGAAAATCCTAGAACATTTCACATTTAAATATATATTCAAATATATTTCGTGTGCTTTCGTTTAAATATATTTAGTAATTTACATATTAACCACGACGAAAGGTCACCGGTGGTAAGTATATTATAATGTTGATAGCAATATAATAAATTTGGCATTTGATAGTAATGGCTGATAGCTAGTGGTCGCTATTGTCATTTAATGTGGTTTAAATGTTAGTTCACCTAGTGAACTTATTTCCCCGTGTAGGTATGGGTCCACTGTGTAGACTAGATCATCTGCTTTCATGTTTGGCAAGTCGTTAGAAGCAAACATACGCTAAACAGGTCCTTATCACGAATACTTCCAGTGGTAGAATGCGGCATCAATTTGACCACTTAGAGATCCACCGCCTACCTATTTCTTGCGTCATAATGTCAGTGTCATGTTTCAATCCAGGGGTTAGGCTAGCCGGTAGATTTATACAATAAGCCTATCAGCCCTGCCATAGGAAAACGACGCTCCTGTAAGATTATGGTATCTACAGGTCATGGTTGTCTCTTACCGTCAGGAAAGCAGTATGTTTGTTAGCTGTCCTATTGGATAAAAAAAGTCTCAGGTTAATAAGTTTATAGGCGACATATTCCTCCCTCCCATCACGAAATCCGTCTATTTTTTGCCTTAGGTCCGCTATGCACATGCAGGATCCCTTAACGAAATTCCGTTTCGAAACTTCGAAACAAAGTTTCCTTGCATACAAATCCACACAAATTATGTAAGGAAAAATTCCGAATGTATGTTGTGGCTCCATGGATTTGTACGGATTCGTTGCGTTCGAATTTTTTTCGAAACGAAGTTCCGTGAAATTCCGAAATAATGTTGTGGCACCATAGATTTGTATGGATTCATTGCGTTCGAAATTCCGTAAAATTCCGAAAGTTTTTACCAAATGTAAAGGTGTAAGGGCCTGACTATGTTTTGAGAAACGACGTCTTTTCATAGAAGACGAGTAACCTTTGATAGGAATTCTCTGGAAATCATTTGGACTAGCGCCAAATATAATATAGGTGACATGCAGGTGCGCTACCCCACAGACCGATATCTGTCAAATCGATGGGCGTGTGAGGACTTTGACTTTACGCAGTTTCTGGGTTTATTCTGTGACTTCTTGGGGCAGTATTGTTTTAACACAAATAAATGTCTTTCTAAAACAGCGACCTTATCATGAACGCTATAAAGTCGTATTTTGATTATTACATTGAATGGATCGCCTCTGCGGTCTAGCGGTCCGGGTGTTGGACTTGACTGCATGAGGTCCTGGGTACGAATCCCGGGTCGGCCAACAAAAAGAAAATTGGATTTATCCAATTTTCTAATAAAAAAAAATGTTGGTCGGGATTGGAAATGTGCCCGGTTGGCGATAGGCTTGCCACCTATCACATTGTGGGACTTAATGTCTTCGGCTAGTCGTGGGTGCCTTGGTTGTACCTCTGCCTACCTCTTCGGGGATATGGGCGTGAAGATACTTTTTTTTTTACATTGAATGCAAATAATATTAAGGCGTCACTGTAAAGACCTAGGTATACTAGCCGTGGCATTTTCTATGCTGTCTTCTTTCCAGCACGACGCTTTTTACTTGCATAAGGCCTTTCTTAAATGGCTAATATGTTAGTAACCGCGAGATTTTTACAACTTCACCGGACTATGCATATGGCCGCGGCTTCGGCCTCACGACAAAAAGCAATCCAGTGACCGAAGACCAAACCTGAACCCTTACTGATTGTATTAATGATTAAAAAACTAGTTTCAATAAAATATTTTTCAAAATTGGTGTAAGTAGTAATTTTGAATTGCACATTAGGGCTAACACCCTGGCAGCAGGATAGGGACATCTGTAGTGTTACAGTTGTCTTTTACCATCAGCATAGACTTGTGCTTGTAAGTGTCTTCACACTCATATCCCCGAGAAGAGGCAGAGGCACAGCCAGGCACCCAAGACTAGCCGAAGATACTATGTCCCACAATATGATAGGTGGCAAGCCTATCGACAAACGGGGCACATATTCAACCCGGGGCGACGTTATTGTTATTAGAAAATTAAAAATATGCATTATCTAAATTTTTTTGTTGCTCGACCCGGGGATCGAACCCAGGACCTCAAGAAGCGAAGTCCGATGTCGGATCGCTAGTCCACTTCACTTCACTATCACTAGAGGTGATACTTGTGCTTGTACGCGGCTGTCTTATTCCATAAAGAAAATGAGTTTTCAACCGACTTTAAAAATCATTATCAATTCAAATGTGTTTTCATTTTTTCGAGCGCAAGTTAGTGATGCAATTACTCGGCCAATAACGAAACGAAATTTAATAGTTGGTTTTTGGGATAGTGATAGATGATTTCGGGGTGATCCCATACTCAGCCATGTACCAAAGATGCGAAGTCTTATATTCAAATTAATCTACTGGTAGCTATTTATAAAATAAAAACGATAAGTGAGCCCATTGCCAAAAATGAATTATGACCTAAGTTAGAAAGTTATAGGTGTCTCGGTTGCGCAAGAGCCAGTGCCGAATCGCGGTGGTCACTGACCGAGGACGCGGGGAAAGTCGCGCCACAAACAAATGAATGGCTAATTAACTTGTACATAAACCGACGGCACTGCGGACGAAGAACGTCTGTAGCACGTACTCGTATCGAATACTCGAAAGCCGAATCCTTACTTTTTATTGAAACACGTGGAAATCGCAGTGGATGTACTTTTATTCCTGCCAGGCAGCTGTAAGCCGAGGATATATTAAATGGATGACCCACTATACCAACAAAGTCCACTGTTGGTAGAATGCTGAACAGCAACTTGGCCAGGTTGGAATACAACACACATTATTTCTGCCCCCATTATGACAGTATTACGTACGAGTCCTATAAGGTCAGGTAGCTACAGGCTATACATTCACAATGGGCCTGAAACTTTGACCATAGTATTGCGAAAAACCTATAACGTCTATGGTGTATATCGGCCACAGTTGCCTCTTACTATGAGAAGAGCCGTGCAGCATTGCAGTTTTGATTCCTTCTTTTTGAAATTTAAAAGAGGCAACTTTCATTTCTTCTTTTTATTATCTCTTTTTCTTTTTATAATCTTTTTAAAGCATACAAGGAGTCGTAAATCACGGAAGTACAAAAATAAAACATCACTTCAGCAAAAATATAATTGGTACGTTTTCAACATGTGGCTGGTATTTCATGCCTTTTGCATAAAGTAAGTCTGCGGGTTACCCTTACCTCCAAAACAGTACAAGCATTGGTGAGCAGACACTTTAATGGAAGAAATAGGCAAGATATTAGTACCAACATAGATCGCTACTAAGAACAAGTAGCTACTGCTCGACCACATAGTCGTAATAAATTGCTCTATTCTAGCCATACTAGGTAACCCAAAGTCATTATAGTTATATAATATATCATCATAACTATAGACTACATCACAGGCCTTATGACATTTTTTAAATGTTTCATCAAAAAAGTGCAATGTGTGAATGTAAAAGGGCCTTTTGACTTTCACACTTCTGTAACATATTAAAACAGTACCGGAACTTATCCACTTAAACCATTGGTCAACATCCCCTGTGTAGAATGGATAGAGCCTTCCTGTCAGAATATTACATTATACTTTACATCAAAAACTAGTAAACACATGCAAATATCATGGTTCAAAAAGTCTGAGACCTATTATAGCTAACCTAAGATAGAAATAAAGAATAAATAGAGAATGAACACAAATAAAAAGATATCACTAAAATTAAACAAATCTTATAACCTAAATGGGATGTAGCTAAGAATCATTTTAATCAAATCCGTTTAAAAAAAAACTGCATTGACAGTGGTCCATCCATTCAAAAGATATGGTACACACTCTCTCACACACACATAAAGACATCAAACATATTATGGCATCTTGTTTCCATTTTCAAATAAAAAAAATGGGTACAGTGTACATTATAGAAACTAAACTTCAAGATAAGAGATAAATAAAACAAAATACTTTTTTAAAAGATAATAAATTAAAATATGACAAATACAAAATAAAATATCTAACAAGGGGAAAATTGTGTGCTTTGAAAAGGTTCACACTGAAATATTTCAACATATAAGTAAGCTGTGAACCTGCAGACAATTAATTAAAACATTTTAATATGTACTATGTTGAAGCAGACAAAAGCAATGGCAGCTAGATGTTGTAGATGAACGAGAAAAACTTCTTAATTTAATTAATAACTTAAAAATCAAATTCATTCATTAAACAATTTGTTTATCAAGGTTACTGTTTAATGGCTCCAAAAGTATTTCTTTTGTTTGGCTTGAACAGTTTACTAAATAACCTACACTGGACGAACCCTGGCTAAACGAATCTGTTTTGCATTATATTTTAGTTAATTTAGGGTCAAATCAAATTATTTCAAATGAATAGCATCATCACATTCAAATAAAAAGATTTTATATGTGTATCAAGTTTAAGACCAATTTCCTTTGAGTACATTTCAAAGCGATAAACAACAAAACCTCTAAAAAGGTTTTGAGCCATTTTAAATTGATTCATATAAGCGCCATCATTTTTAAAAATCAGCTACAGAAATACCCACTTCATTTTGACTGTAAGCAATTACAGGATTTTATTGTGGAACACAATTGTGCATTTGAAAAGTAAGAGTTGACGGAGTGTTTGAAAGATTAAGCGTAGGAGAACAACTGGAATGGATGTTAGAGTGATGATTAAAGAACATGTAGTGTTTAAGTGTATTGTTTATGAAGATTTATATCACCTACTTAATTTGATGCTCTTTATGAACATTTTCTAGGTAAAATGATTGAACTAATAATGACGAGATCACTTAACAAAAAACTGAGTGATCTGCTGACTTACTTTTTACGATAATATGAAGAGGCCAACAAGCTCATAGCTCTCCTGACGGTAAACGACAACCCTGGCCTTGTGGCTTGGATACTTAATCCAATCTTTGTTTCAACATGTGACTTGTTAGCCAAAATTAATAAGGAATAGAATATCTAATGCCCACAACACAGCATTTATTCTGACGGGTTATAATATATTGTATGCATGTATTGGTTTAATTTCAAATGTCCAAATCATGATTTAGCTACGTATTATGTAGAAGTTTTAACCTCTGGTATGCCGCGACTTTAACACTGCAGTATAACTGGATTGCCCGGATCCGTGTTCCGGCATGCAAAGGATTAAGACTTCAATTTTTTCTGATTACGGCATTTCATTTGTATTTGTAACATCATTTATATGAAAGTATTTGTTATTTGTTATATGAATTTTCATGTGTTTGTTGCAATTGAAAAGAGTGTTTACATTATATAAAACAATTAAAACAAAGACATAGCAAAATACAACCCATTCTTCGAATAGAAATCAATCTGAATAGCATTTTGTTTTTAGTCACATTTTAGCATGTTCAAAATGACTTATTTTGTAATATAAGACACGGACGACACAGACAGCTCTCCTTATCCTAATGAATATATGATTGAGATTATTATTATTCATTTCAAATAGACCAAATAAGTTACTTGTGACCGTCACCAGACTGGAAAATACAGCCATATGGTAATACAGTATGCTGAAAAGACCAGCAAACATTTAAAATAACAGGTGTGATTTACCAAGTTGAGAAACATAAAACCTTTTCATATTTATCAGTTTTATGTTAAGTTATATGTTCAGTTGTATAACAGAAAAATTATAAAATTTAGCTACCTTCAACAAAACGTACATGTAATAGAGCTAAAAACAATCACTGTTATCAAGAATCAAGAAGAATCAAGAGTCATCCACATTGAAATTGGTCCATCTGTTTAAAAGCTACGATGCACACACACACATACCCACAAACACATCAAACTTATAACACCCTTCGTTTTAAGTCGGAGGTTATTAAAATAGTTCAAAAAATGCCAGCAATCATTTTAACATTCACATTCTTCTAATGACCAATAAAACAAAACAGAATTTTTTGTATTCTTCTCTGTTTGTACAACATTAAATTTATATCCAGGCTTGTAACTGAGGGTTTTGAGTCCGTGCTTAACTTCACCAACGAAAAAAGAAGTTCAGATGTGATTTGCAAAGGGCTTTAAAATGAAGGACACAGAAATTTGTGTTTCTGGGTCTGGGTGTTTATTAAATTTATATTGATATGTAAGTATTTCTGTTTATGTATTGTTGTCTAGCACCCATAATAAGCATTTAATTTCCTAACATTTGGGGTAAGCTCAATTTGTGTAATTTGTCCAGGGATAATGGTGTATAGGGAAATTAATAATCATTTATTCCTACTATACCATTCATTTATTTTTTAGTTGTTTTTATTTATTTATATATTATTTGTGATCCTATTGTAAAATATTTATTAATCTTCGGTATGATGCGACATTGGAAAAATCCAATTTTCTTTTTGTTGGCTGACCTGGGATTTCTATCATTTAGATTTTCAAAAAGGAAATATTCATTTGAGTTCTAAAATAGTTACATTGAATACCTAGGTATATAATAACACCTGAATTGAGTCAAAAAACTAGTTTGTGAAGGAGTCCTGTTTTCAAAAAAACTTCAACGTTTGACCAGTTGTTGACTGTATATCGAAGGGTTGAATTGACAAACCCAAAAGGCTTAACATGAAAACGACACCACTAACAGGAAAAAACAGAAACATAGTCATGACTGACAAATGACATCTTGTTTTAAATTTAGTACCAGCAATACAAATGTATTTTTCAAATGTAACAGATTTGTAATACAATTCAAATGCCGCAAAAAGTCACGTTTTGTTTAAGTTTATCTATTACTGTTTCATATAAACAATGGACTACCAAAATAGTATGAATGATAAAAAATATTTCATGAATTTTCTTGGATTTGATGTTGTAATTGAAATATTTACGATTGAATATACTCAAATAAACGAAATTGCGTCTTATATTTTAATTGAAATGCAATAACCTTGTGAATCAGCTGATGACATCTTTGTTCTGGCCTACATTTAAACTATTCGTGTAGCGTAAATTGATTCGCTATAAAAAGTAGTTCACATACCTCTTCACGACGTTTGAGCCAGCGGCCGCAGGGACTTTCTTCAAGGATCTCACTTTCATCTTCGGAATCCTCACCACTCTCCCTGGGCGACTTGCGCTCCTTGTCGATGCTCCTGCCACCCGACATAACACCGATTCAATCCACAAAAACAATAAACGCAATCACCGCACAGTCAACTGATATCTCACAGATGTTTTCTCGGAGAAAACTATCGGAAATATTTTCAAAATACACTTTTTCTCGTAACCATAACCAAGGTTGCAAGATTAGATGTCACTAACGTTTCATCCCAAACCATTATTTATTACACAACACTAGTTAGAATGTTTTAAGGTTTTACAAAATGGAGTTTCAAGATTTATCTTTACACAAGTTGATAAAACACGGCGTGTCTAGTGAGCTTACTCATAATAATTGAAATAAATTGTTCACCGGCGTATCTCGACGTATTTCTGTCCGACACAAATATAAAACCACAGACAACTACATACTTTTTTTATCATCCTCGAAATCATAGAGTATAGAGGTACGTTGACGTGTGTTGCATGAACGTGCATTTTAATAATTTTAATCTTCAGAATCATCTAAATATAATTATCACATTTTTAAAAACTAGATGTTACTTGGTGCTAATTTAGTAAGTTTTAAAAAATTACTGCATTAAATCAAAGATGGTATTAATATTTAAAGCGACATCTATTCTACTATATGAGATACCAGTATTAGTTAAGGCTGCAATGTTCCAACGTGTTAATAGTGTGTATGTAGTCCTGATGGCGCTTTTAACAAACAACTTAAATTTTGTTTTTAATGTATTAAGTGCTGCTGTAGCTGAATGCCAATCAGACTGTTGGCAAAATTTAGATATTTTAAATTGTTTAAATTTAGATTTTTTTAGGTTTTCGTCTTACAAATATTTTCATATTATTGCTTTGAAGTTATTCTCTATTTAACATGATTTTTTTACTTAATTAATGAATAACAAATACGAGCACGCGCCTCCGTTTGACTTTTTACACATTTTATAAAAACCTAAGAGCATCACTATGTCGGTACTTTCACCATTCTTTGGATAGACTTTACAAAACTTATACCTACTGCGCTTCTGGCTACAATCTTTCTAAATCTGCAACATCTTCTATAATTTTCAACTCTTCAGTCAAAAAGCACTTGTTCAGGCAGCAAAGTTGCTCGGAATGTTAACAAGCTCTTCGTGAAAAATGGGACCGATTTCTGATATAACTATCCTGCCCGACATCAACTTCCTGGCATATTTTTACCAAATACACTCTTAAAGCGTGTGATCTTTCGTTAGCTGCACCTCGTGGGCAAGCTGTAATAAAATCTGCGATACAACGTAGTTAGGCTCCGGAAAAAACAGTACAGTTGCCTAACACTTTCCCGTTTTGACTCATTGCCCAGCGATTTTGCTAACAGAAAACGAGCTCCTGAAAAAAATCTGTCTTAAGTTTTCTGCGCCTTCTGGGCGCCAAAAGGTGTCATTTTACAGCAATTTGTCTTGCATAATAGAATCTCCAGGTCAGCTGGTAATACGAAAGCATGTACTGGTATTACTGACGCTCTTCCCATCACGTAGGCCTTCGTTAATACTATAATTAGTGCCTTACATTGGGTGCGCAATAATCCTCTCCGCATAACAAATATGTATGAGCTGGTCCGGGTCCCATGAGTAAAATAGCTTGTCTGCCTTCCTAAGGCGAGAAAAGATGAAGAAGATAGTAACCAACAAGAATACTGGTAGTAAAGTGGTTTGTTGTCACTTACCTACGAGGCCTAACCTATTCCTGTCGCCATAACGTCAGCGCTTGCCGTTCACGTGCTCTGGTCCGTAGGATAAGGTGGGTGGTAAAATTACTTTTGCTCGTGGCCTAACCCTCCGGCCTCAGGTTGGTAACGCACCATTAGCATCTTAGATGTCTGTAGGTGGCGTCCTTTCTTACCACTAGGAAATCCGTCTGTTTATTTGACTTTCAACTCTGGTCCAAAAACTTTGGTCTTACCGAATAGCTAGATTCATCCACATTTGCATTGTATCTCTGTCTATATTCTCACTCTTCTCTAAATAAATATATGTATGGACCTACTATAAAGACAATGATGAAGGATTATTTGTATGCCAATCTATTAAAATTTATTCCCATTCAAATGTCTAATAGTGAGTACTATTTAATTATAATGACTAAATACAGTTTAGATTAAAGATTAAAGAACAGAGCTACAAAAATGCTTCTATGTATAACAAGTACCTAGTTGAAGGCAAAAAGTAGACAATTTTTCTAATGTCAAGAAATACATACTTATCGTGTCAAGATAACAAAGGCGGCAATGGTGGATAGTCAAATCTAAACATTTACTATCTAGAAAATTCAAAATTTGCTTAAAATACATTCTACTGCCCATGTTTGATCGATTAAACTTATTTTTTTAATTTCTCCAATGTATAAAATTCACTCTTCTTTTTGTACAGTTTTAATAAGTAGGTAAGTATTATTATCTGTAGAATGTTGTTAATCTAGAAAACCGACTTCCATACATATAATACACAAAAAGAGTGTTTTATTCGATTTCCTCTAAATTTCCTCGCCTCGCCTTCGCCTTCGTGGTCTAGCGGTCCGGGTGTTGGACTTGACTGCATG
>NJDC01009451.1:38152-48290 GCA_002245475.1 Calephelis virginiensis
TTTTGTTCGAATTCAAAATGTCTAACATTTCTTTCTCGTTGTCCTCTTGTTCTTTTTCTAATCTCTCACACAATTCTTTATATTTTTTTAGCTCCAGTAAGGCAAGCTGATGTGATGATGATGATGTGAATGTGATGAATGTTTATGAACAGTATTTGTAAAATAATTTGTCATGAAAAACATTAGATTTTATAATTTTTGTGTAGGATGTATAAGTGGTTTTGTTATACAGTTAGAAGAGCCACAGTCAATCAATGTCAATAAAACTTTACAATAAATTGCCTGAACATTTAGTCACCACATCGGACCCTTAGTTTATTTTTGCGTCGAATCCTAATAAATAAATGTTACTATTCCCTGACAGAGTACATAAACGATAAGCAAATCTGCTAATCAGTTTTACCTAAAATAGTACATAATATTAAGGAATAATTTGCCATAACATGTTTTTCTAATCTGATACTATCATTTTTGTGTGTGTTTCTACCATTTTTTTTATGATATTGTAAGGTTAGCAACGCAACATTATTTCCTTTGTTATCTCTAGGATATGTAATTTTCTTAGCACGAGGATATCCATCTGCTTGTTTGTCTCACAATATTATGAAAAAAAGACTGCTATAAGAATTTATGGTAACGCCTCTGTTCATTATTGGTCGAGTAAAACTGTAGCAAATAAAAATACAGTCAAATTTATAACCTTTCTTTTTGAAATCAATTAAAAACATAAAGCTTGTGGTAGGAAAATATGATCATTATCCATCGTAATAAACGTTAGGACCGCTTAAGACAAAGATATGACGTCCACTTCACTGTATTTTATGATTCTTTTTTATTTCCCTCCACGGATAAGCACGGTCTAGACGAGCGCAGATTCTACAATGTTAATTTCATTATCTTTGTGTAATGGCAAGGAAATAATTTAATTACAGAGGCTTCACTTAAATTAGGAATGCAATATACGTAAGGCGAAGGGTCTTTATAATTAAATAGTTCAATAACTTGCGTAATTGGTGTCGAAACTCAATCGATAGTGAGTCTAAAACAATTTCATTTTTATGGCTTTCGAATGTTTTTTTTTGATAATGGAAGGCAAAAAGCAGACGGATTTCCTGATGGTGAGAAATTCCCACTGCCTAGAGACACCAAAGGTGGTAATGGTGCGTTGCCAACCTGAGGCCGGGATGTCAGGCCTCGAACAAAAGTAAGTTTACCGGCTACCTTACTATCCGAACGGAACGTCATGACGTTATGACGGCAGAAATCGGTAAGGCGGTGGTACCAATCCGAGTGAGTTGCTGCGAAACTCTACCACCTAGTAAAAGTAGTAGTAGCGTTCTGAATATGTTGCAATTTTGCAGAATTTATATACTTATTGGTTGAGGTTAATATACGTATGTCGAAGCGAAACCACATTCTATCTACTGGCCGATACATGAGCCGCCGGGCTGGTAGCTCGGGAGCGTACAACTTGTGGGCGTTTGGCCACTAAAGAACTTGGAAATATCAGAACCAAGACGTAACACGTGATCCACTCGATCCTGACGTCCACACGCTATCATTCAGTACTCTCGCACTAACAAGTAGCGTCTGCCTATCCATTGCCAAACAAACCATCGTGAACATAGGAATAAGCATTCCACTATGACAACAAAAGTATACCTCCGAAGGGGAAGGAGAGCTCCACACCGCTCTTCCCGTGTGAGTGCCAACCAAATAATGTACCCCCCCGAATGACCCACAACCCGGGCCCTAGATCATAATTGAATTAACAATTACAATCTAGAATTATCTCTTTGCCATCCTATGACAGGGAGAGACCTATTACCAGTGGCGACCTCGGTACTAGACAGCGGTACGAACACTGCAAGGCGTTCACAAAGAATGCCTCACGAAGCATGTTCGCTTTGACTTATATAGCCGTAGCAGCCGATAAACAAGCTGATAAGACAACACCTGCAAGCGCACCTGCTACTGCACGTGGTGTTTACTTGAAACCTATATTGCCAGAATGCCAATCTATATTGCGCTTGTTGCTACGTCAACTATACTAATAACCACAGTATCTAAGCCACGCATACGACCTTGCGACACGTATATATTCACCCCCCCAGGGACCAAGCCTTGTCGTGGCGGGGGGCTGAGTAACTGGGGTCGAGTCGGGACCCCAGTGAAACTAATTCGGACCAGAGAGGGCGCTCCTCAGTACCCCTCTCTGTCCCTGAGGGGACACGAGGAGCGCACACAGGGTGTTGGGCCCTCGGGCCCGCATGTGTTATCGGCTTCCAGGCCTGTGGAGAAGGGGGAGGGCTTTCCATCTATGGCCCGCCCGGTCGAATGGGGTTGCAGCCGTTAGGGGGTGCCTGTCGCTACTGGAACCCTTGAAGTGGTGCACGATGTGTCTCCGTGCACCACTTCTGACGGTTTGCGGCCCTTTGTTGAGTGGGGCCGCCTGATGGAGATCGCAAGATCTAGCGCCGGTGGGGCTGTGGATGTGTGCGAAAGCGTTCCCGCAGCCCTGGTAGGTACCTGGCAAAGGGGTGGACACCGTGGGGTTTTAGTCAGTAGGAGTCTGACATAACCCGCCACTTCCCCCGAAATGAATATCCACGATGGATTTCTCCACAAAAAAAAAACGTATATATTCAATGGGGCTTATTTTAAATAAATTTTTGATCTTTGTACTTATTTCACCCCTTGACCTATTCCTTCCGCTGTAATGGCTCTGTCATGTTGCGGTCTGGGACCTCAAGTGTGAGTTTTTGAAATGATTTACTTTACTAACGTGTTTACGTTTAATGACATAAATGTATGGAGTTATTGTCAGCGCCTCTAGCGGACAGTCGAAACAACTAAATTATTCCTTAAATTTGGATCATCCGAACGCAAACGCGGTAGTAAAGTAAATTCATGCGAAACTCACACTCAACACACAGGAGGGTAGGGTAGCTGGTATGCTTGTCTTCAGTCGTGACCATAGGATAGCGACGAACCTGTATTATTTATGGTGTCTGTAGGCCTCGGTTGTTTCTTGTCATCAGGAGAGCTGGGTGCTGTACAAAAAAGTATTTCTATATATTGGTATCGTTAACATAATCTATAACAGAAGCATATAATTTGCTCACTTTGGAGTTAGGTTAATTTGTGTAATTTTTTTGTGAATACTGTTATTAATTTGTACTTTCGAATAACTGCAGAGGATCTTTGTAGAAACTTAAAACCGATTTTAAAGCTCTACCTTTTTAACAATATTACACCTCAGGATTTTAGTTGGTTGGTGATCTTAGTCTCTCATTAAAAACTCTTTATTACTAAAATAAATCAACAATTACCTGACACTAGAAAAGTAACAACTGCAACATCATATAAATCAATAAATCAAAAATCAAATGTTCTTTGAAGAAATCTTCAGATATATTTGTTGAGTTCAAAGTGTAATAATGGACTTAAGAATTTAAAGTATTTGTACACAGAAAATTACTTTCTTTTGAATTTTATTGAAGGCGTTTCAATGTAAGATTTATATATTTACAATAAGTACCTATTATTGCGATTGTCAGGTGTTGTTATATGAAAATAGGGTACAGGGTAGAACTCAGTTCAATTTCTTAAAAATATTTTTTTTTATTTTACATTTGAAGTACTGGAATTCAAATATTTGATTGTAATACAGAATTGACGTCACCTGTAGACACCAAACCAAAGTGCGTTACAAACCTTATACCAGTTTGTCAAACCTCACGTATAAAATAGCGCGTATCTGTACGATGTGAAAAACATTATTATTCGTTGACGCTATAACATATTAACTATGTTTTTCGTATATTTTTTATGTGTTTTTTATCATTGTTTTACTTAAACATTTTTGAAGTGACGAACTTTTTTTGGAATGGGTAAAAACTTCTAAACGCGCGTCAGGTTCGTAAGACGTCAGATTTTTATAATGCAACATTCCATCGCCAGCGCGTTTTGTAACGTTTTAAAAGTTTTACGCTTGTCGTAGCGTCAAACTACGACAAGCGTAAAACTTTGTATGTATTATTAGACATCATTTAGCGCTTTATTTGCTATTTTATCACAATAAACTGGAATAGAATCAGAAAGCGCTTAAGCCCTTAACTGTTTAAAGTTCTGTGTGATATTATTAGATACTTAATTTCATTCAGCGCTTGATTTTTTATTTTAACACTATACACTACAGAATGGAATCAGACAGCGATTAAACGCTGAACTGTTAAACGTTCTGTGTGCGCGCGTGTTCTCTTTCAGCGCTTGATCTTCAGTATTATAATTGTACTGTAAAGTGTAAACTGTTTTTTGCTTTGAATGCTTTGCTGTTTGTGGTAGAAAAAATAGATGTTAGTTTAGTAAAACTTATTTTAATTTGTTTGCGACTTCTAAGTTTCTCAGTTAATAGAAATTACAGTACATTGTGAAGAAGTTAAGCTGTTTTCGAAAAGTTTTGTTATTAAACTTACAAATAAAGGAAATAATAGTAAAAGGAAAATCGATATACACATGTATATTATATTGAATTGAATTATGTATAAGTTTGAAAAATTAAATATTTCATCATAATATGTTATCTCATAAGTAATAATATTTTAACTGGCCGAGGTAAATTATGAAGTGCCCGTACTAGTAGGTAGCGTACTGAAGATTCATGGTTTAGCACAGAGTACTAATAGGTAGGTACTAATAGTACTAATAAGGTATACTAGTACATTTTACGGATTGTACGATTATAGCGCGAACCCAAAAATATCCGATTAAGCACAAGACTATTGTATTATACGACATAAACGAAAGTACTTTCACACTGATAATGAAAGAAATTCGTGCAAAATTATTCCCTAACCGTTAAAAAATATCAGAAATGCACAACGTTAATATTCAAGTTTTCGCTTCTGCCGGCACTCTAACCATGTAACCATGGCGTTACGCCATGTTTATAAATAAGACGTCCAGAGTGCAACCCGTCTTTTTTTAAATAAATGTTTATTTGGCTATGTATTTATTCTTTTGCTTAGCGTCCTTCTTTTGTCAGTCTGGAATAATTTTTGCAGACAGAGACAAAGAGATGTTGTTGCTATCTTTGGTTTCCCATCTTCATAAACAGCCTGCAAAACCTGTACTGTTAAGGACCATCACGATCACGTCACCTATCAAACCAAAAAGTCTGTGCATCCGTTCAAAAGGTATGATGTCATATGTGACACACACACACTCACACATACACGCCCACAGATACGCTAAACTTAAATCACCCCATTTTTCGTCGGGGGCTTAAACATTTGTTTATACCCAGAATAACTAAATCGCCTCTGTGGTCTAGTGGTCTGGGTGTTGGACTTGACTGCATGAGGTCCTGGGTTCGAATCCCGATTCGGCCAACATAAACAAAATTGGATTTTTCCAATTTTCTAATTAAAAAAAAATGTTGATCGGGATTGGAATTGTGCCCGGTTGGCGATAGGCTTGCCACCTATCACATTGAGGGACTTAGTATCTTCGGCTAGTCGTGGGTGCCTTGGTTGTACCTCTACCTACCTCTTCGGGGATATGGGCGTGAAGATACACACATAACTAAAAAAACAACTTAACCTTTTAAAGGTTAAGTTGTTTTTTTAGTTATGTGTGTATCAATACGTATTTGATTGGTTGGGCAATACACAGGCTGGGCTAAGAAGAAAAATGAAGTGGTAAAAGTAAGAAGTACGTAAGTAATAAATAGAAAATACTGTAGAAACAGTTTTCATTTGCTATGCGAAGTTTATTTGTAAAGAGCTTCATTTATCGATACAAAAGTTATGGGATGATAAAGGGAAGACTGTAATATTAATAACTTTTGTACTCTAACCGATTAAGTGCTTCGTTGCTACACGATTTGAATATCTAATAAAATCGTTGTGAAAATTTATACGGTTTATTTCATTTATTCGGTAATTTGGACTCCAGTTGGAATTAATCAAAGTCTTTTAATAAAAAAATAAATGTACAAGCATTCAGATTCCGTTGTGAGTACTAGCGTCTTTGATATTTAATTCTCAGGTTGAAGTAAGAAAAAATACAAACCAATTTATCAAACGGAGTTCTAGGTACTGTTTATGTAATCATAGTCTTGGCTGTGTTTTGTTCTTTTTTTAAAAATTTAATAGAACAATGGATTTGTTTATTAATTAATTCCTATTGGGTAGATGTTTTGACTTTCGTAAACAGCACGTCTAATATCAAAACAAATTAAAATTTTAACGAGCTAATAGGAGTAATTGTTTATTTATACAGGTATAATGATGGAAAACAAATTTTGTGTACTGATTTCTTAATTGGTAGAAATAAACGTTTGATTATAAATTAATTTTAGAATTTTGATGAGCAAAAGAGTTTTGCTATTTATGATAAGTACTCGTATAAAAAATATTCTTAGGACACAAATTTTGAGATTCCAAAAAATATAATATTTGAAAATTTATTATTTATGACATTACTTATTTAGTTTTGTTTACTTATTCACGTAATAGTACAAACAAGGTTTAATCTACTGAAATATACTTTCGTGTATATCATCTAAAATCTAAGCCATATCTAATCGATATTAATTCACTACGTATTTTTCTTCTAGATTTATCAATACAGAGTAGAATTGTAGTAGAATCTTAAGAGTAAGGTAATTTAGAGATATATAGACATGTGAGAAAATTCATGAACTTAAATGTAAAGAGTTTACCTACGTTCCTTTTGAGATCAACGAAATTGTTAACTGTTTAAATATTTCTTAGACCGGAAGTATTATCGATTCCGAATCATTTCTTTAAATTTGGCTGGTGCTTTAAATGTCAAACTGTGTATAAGATTAGCTTTAGCCCGAGGAAAGGGAGCCAGAATTTCGTTTGCCTACTGTACATGGTACGTCATACAAGCAGATCACATGCAAGATGACAAATTCTCCGAATGATCTGGATAATTAAGAGCATCACGCTGTTCACTCACATACCATTTACTTTCACTAAATAACATACAGAACTAATAGGCTTTCTGTCTAATGGAGCAGTGCGTCTCCATGTTTTAGGTGAGCCGGTGTTCGAGAACAGTATTTAGAACTTAAGAAATTTCCCTATTTTAGGGAGAAACTGTATTGTGCTTGGCTTAGGGATTTTTAATTAGTTTAGAGACAAGGGTTGATTGAAGTTAAAACAAAATATTATTTAAGATGCAAGCTCTTCTTTAAAGTGTTGGGATGTAACGACCTTATCATCTGGAAGTAATTATGTTACTTGATTATTAAACTAGTGCAGTCTGTAATATACAGGGTAACTTTAAAAGGACTGGCCAAATTTTAATATAAGGGGGTACAGGCTTAAATGGTAATGCATTTTGAATATTTCCAAATTGTAATATTTAATTTTGTAAACATACGTTTAAAACAGTCCGCAAATATGCTTCGCATATCACTCTATGTACGTCTAGTACGAGTCATGACGTCACCAGCCTGCGAATGCGACTGCGGTCGTTGGGAACTAGTTTTATGCTTTAGTTACGTGACAACCATGCATTTAGTATTTTGCGTCGGATAAAAATTAATTTTCAGTTATTTCATAGTTTGAAAGTTTTATCAATTTCAAACCGTTTCTCAAAAAAATTAGAGGCTGGTACTTTGGTTGTAATCCTGAGTATGTGTTAAAGTGCCGGGCAGTAGCTCGCCCTGATAGCCTGATAACTAGCCGTAAGTATACGAATGTTAGTTTAAGAAGAGCTGTACGTCCATAATGTGTTCACACATTAATTCCCTGATTATTATTCGCCTTCGCCTTATTTGTTACACGCATTGTTTTACAATGAACAGTATTTTTTACTCATTCGCTGTCTTTACTCATTGAAATACAAATTTCCCATTCGTAATCTGGGGTAAAATTGACGTCGTAGATGGGAACTCAGTTCAAGACAGTTATCCGGTGGCGTAGGTAAACAAATGGAAGGCTGCGTGCAGACGGAGTCGCACAATAAAACTTAATGCGGTTGGTGTTCCGAGATTGTGAGGTGAAGGCTCCCATCTCGTCGTACTACTATGTCATCGTTTTTGGGAGTGGCCATGAAACAAGCGGACGATGTATATATTTTTGTTGTGTGTTCGATTAACACAATACACAGATAACATTATAAGAAGTTATGTATATTTTTATCTATAACAATTACTGATATCAAATTACAAAGAATTAAGATACTTCACTATTCATGAATAATCATAGATGAAAAAAAATCTAATGTAGTTAAGATCCATATCGATCACGTTAGCTTTCAAACGAAAAATCTGAATATTCGTTTGAAAAGAGGACATACACACATTTAGACAGACAAGTCAAACCTGTAACAATAACCTTCCTTTTCCTTTTCCATTGGTCAGTTATGACTTATGATACATAGATACTTAGTTTATTTGTTTATCTTCATCAACTTTTTCATATTATTTTTTAAGCATACAAAATCTAGACATCAAATGATACGACTATTATCATAACTACCGACTATCTGAAGTGAGATAAAAAGAAACGTGTCACTGTAACCTATCCCAATTAATATAACAACAGATATTTTTTTATGTATAAACGTACAATGTCGCCTCGTTCGTCGAGCGGTTAGAATATACATCCAACTTCAGCGTTTAACCGCGTGGCTCGATTTCGATTCCCGACGGGGGTAAGCATGTTTGTGATGAATATATGATGAATGTGTGCTTTTCTAGGTGTTCAATATATTTATACTAGTAGCAACTTATTATTTCAATGTATTAGTATATTTGACTAATATCCGTAACATAAGGATATAATTTACTTTAGGACTTTAAAAAAAACTGCCAACTTAATGGTGTTGACAATTTTATGTTCATTTTAAATTCATATAAGCATACCGATCTTAGAATTTAAAGAAATTACAAAATTGATTTCAAGAAATCGCACTTTTAATGGGTGTAGATAGGATTTAAAAAGCAGTCTCAGTTCAATCTGACTATTATCTTCAGCGAAGTCTATTTCGCTGCTAGGATTGTACTTAATGGATTATATTTTCTGTGTCTTGTGATTACATTAAGTTTTAAATCCTTTTAATCATTCTTTTATTTTCATGATTAATTTATGAACTAAGTTTGAAATTCGGATTTCATTAAAATGTTACTTTCGTCATACTTTCTTACTACACTTTCATAATAGTTTGTTACCCGGCCTTATTTCTGGAACGCGGAAAGTTATATTTGTAATAGTTGTTTAGTAGGGTATTGAATATTATGTACTTCCAAATCGGTCAAAGACTATTGGCCATTGAACACCGCCTTAGAAATGTTAAATAACCTAGCAAATTTTAATGCTAGATTATTACATTATTAATGTTTAAATAGTTTTAGCCAAAAATAAATAGCTTTCGTGGGTGGAACAAACTAGCAAGAGATTCCTGGATTCAACAAAATACATGCCTGTTTAAATACCTATCAAAGATTTTAAATGTAAATTACCAATCTGTGACGTGGATATTAAGCCTCTAATCTATCCCTTTTTTAAATGGAACTTGACAAAGACGAGCACTGATTTAATAGGGGCGAGAATATAAGGCAATGGTAGCAGTTTCTACAAAAATCAAAACTCGAATCAAGATCACGATTTTCACTACATAGTATAAAACAAAGTCGCTTCCTCTGTCTCTATGTCCCTTTGTTTGCTTAAATCTTTAAAACTTCGCAACGGATTTTGATGCCGTTTTTTTTAATAGATAAAGTGATTGAAGAGGAAGGTTTATATGTACATTTCATAACCGTGCGATGCCGCTGCGGGCCGCTAGGTTTATATTAACATTTATACTCGGACTATTCTTCTCATATTCTTATACTCAGACTATTCTTCTCATTCAGATTATTCTATGTCTGACTATTCTTCGGAAGAGCTTAAACTTTTAAATTTAAACTCTCTGCTGTTCGCTACTTTTATGCTTAAGCTTAAATTTTGGGTTCATTAATAAATAAAATGTTTCTAACTTTTTTTTATGATATTTGAATTTTGTGATAATTGATAACTACTGCTTGCCCTTAGGACTCCGATTTTGCTATTATGTAACATTGTATTAATTCTGGACTTACTTTATTTCATATTTTTTA
>NJDC01009452.1:0-13277 GCA_002245475.1 Calephelis virginiensis
ATGTAATGAGATTTGGCGGCAACGAGGAAATAAACGATACGCTAATTTCTTCATGATCATTTCATTTGTGCACTTTCACTGAACAAATTTGTACAAAATATCACCAAAATTGACTAATTTCACCCAATATCAACACAAAATTCAATAATTATGAAATACCTTCGACCATCTTTTCTCTCGATGGGTTCGATTAGAGTATTGTAGTCTTTGGAGTCAATGGCGCCATAACTCTCAATATTTGTCGTTTAGGGTAGTATTACACTATCAATAATATCACGATACCTTGATAATATTGATAGTGTAATATGCTGTATCGCGGTATCATGATAATATCACAAGATTTCTGGAAATCTTGAAATCCACGATATTCAGGGGGCGTGGCTTCAATAATATTGAAATGTAAGCGCATCGAGATATTTTATGTCAGTATTCGCTTGCAGCTATGACGGAACAACGTGTGAGTATTGACGATGTATGACAAAATACACATACGCTGTGTCGCTGACAGTAATGTTAACGAAGGAAATAATGACTTAAAGGAATTTATTCTCTTAAATGAAACGTGTCCAGCTCTGTGGAACCCTAAACATAAATATTTTAAAATAATTGCCGAAATCATCCACATCACTGCCAAAGATCATTAATTCTTGTGTGATATTTAGGTGTGTTTTTTTATATTTTAATGGAAGACAAACTAGCAGACAGATTTCCTGATGGTAAGAAATTCTTGCCGTCTAGAAACACCAAAGTCGGTAGTGTTGTGTTGCCAACCTGAGGCCGGGATGCTAAGCCTCGACTCAAAGTAAGTTTACAAGCTACCTTACCCTCCGAACCGAAGCAAATTAACGGCAAGCATTGACGCTATGGCGACAGAAATAGGTAAGGCGGTGGTACCAATCCGAACGAGTTGCTGCGAAACTCTATCACCTAGTACGATGTCACGGTGCTAGTGACGGGAATTTACGCTCGCCTTTTACGAGCTGACTGGCCGAAAGGTAGATTGTCTATTCTGCAAAGGAGTCCGGCACTTTCTCTTCTCTTTAGATTTCAACGTTAATACGAGTATTTTTATTGCTATAGTTGCTTTTCTACTGTTATCCATGTAGAATTTGGATTAACTTAATTTTAATCGAATGTGAAACACAACTTCACTCTAATACATTACACTGTATACTGATGATGATATTAATGACAAATGTAATAGCCTTCAATCAATACTTGCGATGTCGCGATATTAGGATCATGATAATATTGACAATGTAATACACCCCTTAGAGTAATTATTTTGATTGGTTGACACATAGGTCTGCAAGGAGGTGATTGTTGCTTTTAAGGTCTGCTGGTTATAGCATAGAGGATATGTAGGTTATGGCAACGAAATTCTTACCAATCTATTTCAGAATTTTCAGAGGTATTTAAGTTTTGTCCATAGATTTAAAATGTACTAAATGTATGGTTTTGTCAATGTGGATTTGTGGATTGGCTATTTTTATGTTTCCCTTCACTTGTAATAACAACCGGGAAAGCCAGAGCTCACAAGGAATATATTATTTCCTCACAATTTTACCTACCTACCTACCTACCTAGTCTGTGCCACAACTGATAACAGAAAAGATATGAGCAAATCACTACTCTGTGGTCAATTTACACCATTGTCATTTGTCAAATAATTGTTCTGATCTATTGAATTTTTAAGTGTAAACATTTAAAAATAATTTCTGACTACACAGACAAGAATAATAAGGATCTATAATTTAAGAACTCTAAATTTCTTAAAAATATCATGGTTCTGACTAAGGAGTATAGAATTTGTATGCCTATAACGGTAGAAGAGGTTAGTTTTGTATAGTTGATAGCTATTTTTTGGCATTCATTTAAACCTACCTGAATTAAAAACACTATATTTTCGTTACAGTATCGTATAGGTCAATTATACATGATTGCTCGACATAGTTTTGAACAATCCAGCAATGGTGAAGGTGTCGAAGTGATTGCAAATGAACAAATTAATGACGAGGTAAATGGTTTAGGACAATTTACTGAGAAACGGATACATTTATCCAGGTAGGTACTTTAGTATTCCTTAAATAATTTAATTTAAATAACTAAAACAAGATCACCCAACAAACTGATACAGACCACTTTCGAATAAAATTTTTCAACTTCTTTTCAGTCATTTACCATACTGGATCCAGAGTCTTATACCAAAGATATTTTACGTCACAGAAAAGGCATGGAACTATTATCCTTATACAATAACAGGTACCTATTTGAAATATTGCTGTTACCTGCAGCTTCGCCCACGATAAATTGAGATGTACTCTATCCTATCTTTCAAGTTAGGTCAAACTGCACACAGTGTATAAAATTGGTTGAAATTGGTTAAGAAGTTTAGGGAATCCATCGCGGTCAAACAATGTGACACATAATTTATATACATATAATAAGATGTTGCCTTATTAATTGTTTCTATAAATTATTTTTTTTCTTTCATGGCTTGGTGAATACAGAATACACAGTAAGTATTTTTCCTATTTAATTTGTGCTTAATTTTATATATATTATACAACATGTTAAATAAAAAAACAATATCCAAAAAATGTAATTACTATAAACATTATTAAACATAAAATAATCATGAGACTCATTATATTTAATTAGTAACTGTCAACTTCTTACCTTACTTTCTTGATGGCGAGAGGAAGCAAACAAATATCTAATGTACTTTTGACTCTATGTAAAAATAAATTACAATATGAGTGATTAGATAAGTATCCACTACATGTCAAACCTAAAATGAGTAATTTGATTTGATTTTAATTGTTATTATGACAATTAAAAAGAATCACAGTGGGTGTAGCTTATTCTTATGGCTATGCAAATGGAGAGCAATTTCTTCATTTTAAATATGTCCTACATCATTAATTTGACTCTACCTTTTATGATTGATACAAAAATCTTGTGCAATGTTGAATAGACTTTTTATTACAAAGTTTTACATAGAAGTGTAATGGTTCATATTTTTATCCAACTTCGAAAAAAAGGATGAGGTTCTTTAGGTATTATATTTCAAAGAACTTATTTATTCAATCTCAATTTTTGCAATAAATACAAAGGTTTAATAATAGGGAAACTTTTTAGTGTGTTATATGGAATGAATAATGTAATGAACTGCACTACAGTTAAGCAGTGTTTAAATTTTGTATATTGTAATTATTGTAATGTTTTAATATCTATTTTTTTAAGTTCACACTTGAAGTTTTTTTTTATTATATTTATCTTATAGAAATTCTATTTTTTACAGTGTTCCTTTCTACCAAAATTTTCTGTATCTATTCAAACAAGATATGAAAATAACAATGGCACTAATGAAAATGTAAGTATTTGAAATAATTAAACAATTATTAATTTATTAAATAATTGACTGCACAGTTAAATATATTTATTTTATTTAATTATCTATTACATTTTTATTGAATTACTAATTAGAAATTTTGTGATTTGATTGTGTTCTTTTATCACATTTAGGCAAATATGTTTTAAATAAGTAGTAACAATTTAGGATTATGTAATTAATTTTAAATATATATGTTACAGTGTTTGAATCTACTGCCAGAAGAGCTGGAAGCTAGGGAAGTTGACTATCTTGATATTGCATTTGATGATGTTAAACCCCATCATTACAAGGAAGCAGAAGACCCCAAACTCTTTAAATCTGAGAAGTCTGGTCGTGGGCCTTTGAGTGAAGGATGGAGAGATACTTTCCAACCTATAATGTGCTGTTACAAGGTTGTCAATGCAAAATTTGAGGTGTGGGGCATGCAAACCCGAATAGAAGAATATGTACAATCTGTAAGTATTGTAAATAAATAAAAATAGTATTTATTAACACCAGTAATACAGTGTTAAATGACAAAGTAACTGCAAATGGACTCAAATTTTTAAGCTATATATATAAGTCATTTTCACTTTCTTTGAATATAACACATAATTTTAATAACCACAACATTCACGATATACAGAATAAACTTGACAAATTAAAAGTCATTTGGGACTCACTTAAAAATCAATTAGGCATTCTGAATGCTGCACAAAGTGATGAAGTAATTGTTATAAGAGTGGTGAATAGTTCTCTTGTTTATAGACCCATCAAACTTTATATCTTTTGATTTGTTATGAAAAAAATTATGCATTTTTTTCCTATTTTTCTACGATTTTTCAAGGGTTTAAAAGCTTTTCATGACATTAATACAGCAATGAAGTAATTCACTTTATTGGAAACCATCAATTACAACTTTAAACAGAATCTATATACTTATAGTAAAACTAGAAGGGTGAATTATGTACATTGAAGATATTAAAAAAAAATAGGTGCAGGCGCCTAAAAAATGGCATCAAAATTTATTTTTGACATATTTAGAATTTTTGTCTTTGTCTGTATCATGACTGTGATTCATGCCAGATTTTCTGAATTGTTCATGATAAAATTTTGCTTTCCAGTCTTAAGTTTTGTAGTTTATTATATATAGATAGATTATATAGTTAATAATGTATCTCAATCTAATGGATTTCAAGCAATCTAGATAGCTGCGTATCCGGCGGCCTATCCCATACCTAATTGCCACATTTATCCTGTCCACAGATATTTTATTAGCAAGCGATAACATAAAAATGGATCAAAATATCAATCTTGGACAGCAAGTTTTGGATTAGGATTGATTATTAATATTGGCGTTAATAACACTCAGAGTAATGTGACCAAATAACATAAAATCCCGAGTATAAAGCAAGGAAGCTTTTTTTTTTTAAAGCAAGGAAGGCAGAGAGTATAGAGTATGAAGACAAAGAATTTTGCTGGGCCGGCTAGTTATTTAAGTTATATATTAAGGTTTAAAATGCAAATTTAATGCTTTGAATTCTCTCTTAAAGTTCTTTATAAATAGTTGTTCTCGTGTGAGCAGGATGATAGGCCTGTAGGCAAGCCTGTAGCAAGGCAATATACCATGCTAAATTTGTATTAATACCAATATTGTTACTTCCAGGCGATTCGTGAAATCCTGTTACTTGGTCATAGACAGGCTTTTACATGGATGGATGAATGGTTTAATATGACCATAGAGGATGTCAGGAATTATGAAAAAGAAATGCAAGACAAGACTAACATCAAGGTGAGCAAAATCAAAACATAAGCTTGCACTATGCAATGCAATCAAGTGACCTTAAAGTCAGTGATTGCATTTGTTCTGCACCAGTTTGGAGGCTAAGATTAGCCAGTATCTTAGCCTCCAAAATGGAGTATATACACAATATATTATAATATAATAACGTATTATATCACAAATAATTAACAATTAACTATTTGTGATATAATATGTTATTAAACTTAATGAAAAAACTGACTTACTATTTCATTAGTTTTTTTTTTGTTTTCGAAGAATAGCATATGATTCTAAAATAGT
Organism: Calephelis virginiensis; assembly: GCA_002245475.1. NCBI lineage: Eukaryota > Metazoa > Arthropoda > Insecta > Lepidoptera > Riodinidae > Calephelis > Calephelis virginiensis. Next base: position 5,460 of record NJDC01009452.1, read on the forward strand.
CCACCATTCATTTTATCAAGTAGTAGTTTTTTATCAATTCATTTCAATCCAATTTTCGTTTCTATAATCTAATGTATTAGTTTTTTTTTCATTAAGTATAACTCATAAACCACTAGTTTAATCATGATTAAATTAATTTAGGAACATCTAGGGATCACAACCCGTCTTTCTAAAATAGAATTATCAAAATTGGTTTACTACTGACCTATCACATACAAAATTTGTTTTTGGAATCAGTTTAAAAAGCACGACTGTTGCCAATGTCTTTGTGACTCCAATGAACTACTTGCTGGTAATTACTAATAATTGTTAAAAAGATTTTTTTTATTATTTTTATGTAATAGAACTGGTAAGTTTTTGTTTGTTTATATGTACATATCTTTAAAACTGGATGCCTACACCTTCAAAGGTTAGAGGTAGATCACTAGATTCCGACCTTTAATGACCCTGAAATCTTAGTTAATAATTTTTTTTCTGTCAAGTTTCGTCCCAAGCAAGTTAATAGATTTCACTGTGAGCAACTGCATTACCAGGGGTCTAAACTATAAACTTGATTTAGAAATGAAATATAGAACTAAAAAAATTGCAGGTTAAAACAGCAATGGAAAATGCAGAGAGTACCAAGGAGAAGTCCGGTTCTTCACAGCCTTCCACACCACAGTCCCCAAAAAGTGGTGCCTCAACTCCATCAGGTGAAACCAGGTCTTGGTTTATGTGGTCTTAAGCATACCTGACCATACCATGACAACTTAAAGTAAGGATCAACATTTGAAACTGAACGCCCCTCCATAGCCTCTTATCTATAATAAAAAAATGAAATGCTAAATGTGTTGGTAAGCACATAACTTTCGAACAACTCAATCGATTTGGCTAATTCTTTTTTTGTTGTGTTAGTTATTGTCAGAAAAAGGTTCTTATGCAAAATTGCAGGGAAAATTTGCAGGGAAGGAAGTTCGCCGGGACAGCTAGTGAACAATAATTGTGTACACAGCTTATTGTAACCGGAACCATAGTTTAAGACCACACAGTAAACACTACAAATATTTTCTAGTTTATTCAAACAAAGCATTTTACGTCACGCAGTACACAGATTAAGTAAAAAATAATTTGGTGTCGTGGGACACCAGGTAGGAACAAAGTTCCTTCGGCTAATGTAGAATCGACAAAATACATGAGTATATACCAGAGGTTCCCAAACTTATTTCATGTAACGCCCACTTTGAAAATCAGTTGTTTTGTAGCGCCCCTCCCCCCTCGTTTTTTTCTTGTCAATAACCTCAATAACATATTTGTTGCGCCTAGTTTAAAAAAAAACATTTTTTTCAAGGTTTATACCGCCCCCCTCTAGGCTTCCAGCGCCCACAAGGGGGCGTTATCGCCCACTTTGGGAAAGGCTGGTATATACTATGCATTGGCGGGGTGGAGTGAGGGAGAAAGAGAAAGGTATTATACACTACTCGCTTGTGTATACGACTGTCGTGCCTGCGCACGTCTCATTTAACGGTTTTATTAAACTGACTTTTTCTTACGGTTTTTACTATCACATATTTTTCAGTTCGGTCGCACGTCTCATTTAACGGTTTTATTCCACGGTGTTTTCTCACGGTTTTTACTCTCGCATTTTTTTCAGTCCGGTCGCGCAGCAAAATCCCTATCTCCAAGCCTGCCCTAAGGAACTTTGTTTCAATAATCACCAAACGTTTCTCATAAAATAATCTACCTTTTCTTTAGTCATCTGATTTAAAAACAAGGTTTCAATATCACGCACTGTTTATACCTGAGCCCCTAACATGAATTTACGGCTTTTTTTTACCAGTATATGATTCACGTTAACGTTAGTTAGTTATTTGACTGTTGTAAAAATAAAATATGAAGTATGCTAAATATTGTAGCTTATAAATTAATGCCCTATACGTCCCGAATATGCCGAATCGGCCTCACGCATGTAGATACACATACATTTATTAGATATTATTATTATTATTCATTCTCTGAATAAATAACAACAATTCATTGCATAAATTTAGTGAATAGGCGTTCAGTTTTAAGCTAGATCAATATTTCCCTACTGTAACTGACAAGGTGAAAGTAAAATTTGATAAGAAATAAGGTCGTGTTTTGTCGTTGACAGTTTATAATATCGAAATATCTGCTTTAGGTGTCATGAACCCTTGTGCAAATAAATATTATAAATCTATATTGTGGAGCTGTTTGTATGTGTTCATCATTGCCTTCCTATGGGCTTATTTTCAAATTAAAACAAGTAAAATAATAGTAAATTAATATTTTATTACTAGCAAAAATATAATCAGTTAAGGACCAAAGTATGTAGTCTACTGTTGGAAGTATTTTACTTGATGAATTTCCAAAGTGGTCTAAATTGTAATTATGTTTTTAATAAAAAAATATGTTAAGGCCCTATAAGCCCCAAATATGTCGAATCTTTTTCACGAATATCTAAAACTAGAGCTATGAGAACCGATATATAACGATAACTTTTATTGTAATATATATCTTTTATTATTATATAATAATAACTTAATGTGTACTAACAGTTCACGAAATTCTTTAAAGAAGTCTGGAAACCGAAACACGATCCGATTGAAAAAAATTCGTACACTGAAAGAGTACAAAACACAGGTTTTGACGTTTCTTTTTCTGGAAATAATTAATTTAATTCGTTTCTATTACAGATATGTTTACAAAATGTGTGGGTAGTCCTAATAAACCCTGTGAATGAAGCTTACGATTTTTTTCTATCCAGCTAAATTCATTTAATCGTGTTTTGGATTTTGTTTTGAACTGTTGGATACATACCTAAAACGATATTGTAAATTACCCGATCTTAAAGTTCTAGTATTAGATATTTGTGGAAGATGAAGAAGATGGAAGTTTCGGCATATTTGGGACGTATAGCGCCTTAATTGATATTTGTACGTAAGAAATGAATGATACTATGATTATATTACAAAAAAATACAATCACAGTAGAATAATAATTTAGAGAATTTAAGTTTTTAATAAAATTAGCTGTAGTTTCTTTAACTTTGCACAATGTGTGTTAGTACCAATGAAAATAAGCCCTGAATTTAGCCTCTGTCTCGAAATATTTGATATTATAATAAAGTGGTTGTGTAATGTTTTATTGTATGTTGTATATTGGTGTAAGAGCAGAGCCGGATTTAGGGGAGACAAACGGGGGCCCCCCACACTAGAGGCTTAAAAAAATCTTTCAAACTCCGACTAGTGAACATCTTTTCATTTTTTTCATGGTTTTACCTTTACCTACAGTACCTACTTTGTACAAACATGATTAGGTTTTTCTTAAATATTGATAGAAAACTCGACTGAAACAAAATGTCCAATTTTTTCAGGCCTTCACTCCATTGTAGCCCCGAGGGTCCAGAGCTCTAAATCCGACTCTGTGTAAAAGTAATCCAAATAGGCTATTCATGTCGAATTTTTTTTAGTCGGATTATAAAATCGACTTGTGTGTCGTAACGGTAAACGGCATGACGCTCTTATGTCTATTTTTCCTTACGTCTTTGTCGATTACTTCATAAAAAACTTAGTTTTAAATTACAACTATTTTAACACAAATTATTACAGTAATAATTTGTGTTAAAATGTGTCGATTACTTAATAAAAAACTTAGTTTTAAATTACAACTATTTTAACACAAATTATTTCTGTACTTTTTCGCTTTACACTAATTGAGGTCGTTTCGTCATAGCCGCTGTAAATTACCCGAGATCTCATCACATCTGTATTGGAGCACTGTTACGGCCATACGAGCTTAAGTCTAGGTAGTTTTCTCAAATATGTTAAAACAGTGAACAAATAAAATAATATGTAAAATTTATTTACAGTTTGTGATTATACAGTATTAGTAACATAATATACCTATCGTTCTCATAGCTAAGATAAGCTAAGTGATAACAGATGTAATACAGATAAGTTTATATTTTTATTAGATATTCCTACTAGTACGTTTCCGTAAATACCTGTTGAATTATTAAAAAAAGCTGTTCCGCTTATTTCATAATGCTTAAACTTATAAATGCAATAACTGTTTTATAAAATTATAATTACTAAACCGACAATCGACAGTATATAATATTGTCTATTATATTTTTTACGCTATAGTTTTCTGTGTTTATTAGTATTTTTGTAAAATTGCCCTTAAATATCCGAATTTCGTAGTTAATTTTGCGCTAACATTTTGGCATAAAATTGTTACTGACATATAGTTACGGATGCCGTTTTTCAATAGTTGATAATATTAAAAAGAAACTATATCATTTTTTAATTTGGTCCTTTAGTCCTTTAGCTTTTAAGAGGTAGTTGTGAGCTAATTTTTGTCATGAATGTTTCGGCGTTCTGGTACGAATAGCGATCAAAAAATGCATTTATTAGTAGATACAGGACCATAATTTCGATAACATCTTGACCATCTCATAAAAAAATATAGGAAAACTTGTAAATTTACTTACTTTACCTAACTGTTACTTTGATTGAGATTTGTGGAATGAATTGAACCTGATATGATTTAGTTCACATTTTAGAATACGGTATAGATGACGATAAAAATACTACTAGTTTTATAAGCAAAAATGGTAGTGTTTAGGTTAATATATCCATATATTACTGGTTGTATTTTTTTCTACGCGCCATAATTGCATATAAAGATAATAATATCTCAAAGTCTTACAGGCGATAATTAATGTGTCTAGTGAAATGTTGTCATAAAGTTACGATATACAATGTTAGGTATACTTTTTCTTTTCATTAAGATTGTTTTCGCTAAGTGAAAGTGGGTAACACGCATAGCAAACTTTAACACCTCTCTTTCTGTCGGGAGTTAAAGAGGGAGGGAGGGATTTTTATTAGATGATCGATACAAAGGAAAATCCTTCGTCAATCGAGTAGTACTTCCATTTAAAAATATTTTACAAATAGATAAAGAATTGATAGGTACCATTTACCCCTTTTGCATTTTCCCACATTTATGAATATATATTATCTAATCTAATATAATCTAATTATCTAATGGTATAATATTATCTATAACGGCCTAATATTTAATGATTATTTTAGTTATTTGCCAAAGAACGAAATATTTTAAATAAACCTGAAAAAAAGGTAAACTGCCTAAAAGAAAACTCAAAAAAAATTATTAAACTTAATTCGAATCCCAATAGTTTCAAACTTTTTATTATTTTTTTGTTTTACATTCCTATAATATATTGAATTAATGTTCATTAGTATTAGCATTAATGTTCCTAATTTCCATTAAAATTTAAGAGCTTATCATAATATACGAGCTTTCTCATCTTAATAAATATAATTCTATTAAAACTTATTATGCGGAGAAAATGATAAATGTTTAATGTGAAAATGAAGTTGTATCTAGTTTTATGGTTATGACTCTGAAGATGTCATTTATGAGTGTTTATTATACTTCTATATAAAGCACAGTCACGAGAGATTTTTTCTGCCATTTTTCAAAGTAATATCTTACCTTTTTAACTAGGGTCCACCAAAACCTCATTACCTCACTTGATATATCCTTAAAGAAAAAAATGGTGAAAATATTAACGCTCATTTTATGACATTGTGCTAGCTATTAATGTATCTAGATAATACATCATTAAGAGCAACACGCATGACTTCAAGAATCAGTGTGGGATAAAGATAAACTATGTATTTTTACTTACAATTAATAAGTTATTTTTATTGATTTATATAGAACATGTTTGTCGCACAACTAAATAGTAATAATAAATATAACTATCGAATAAATGAACGAATTAGTAATGTGACAAATTCGTGCTGCATGTTTTTTTTTAAATTGTGTACAGCAATGAACAAAGAGTAAAAGGTGCAGAGAATAACCAGCTGTGTTTGGAATCATTATTTAACAAAGATGATAGTTTCCTTTTTGTAATTATTTGTAAACAAAAAAAAACTATCTTATTTAGAAGTCCGCCATGAATTGCAATAATTTGCAATGCCTAACTAGTTTTTCTAATATATCAACGTCTAACTATTGTTAAATCGGAACGGGTTGCAAGTTGTATCCATTAAATGAAATGATTGAAACAGATTTAGTTTTGCGAGAGTACACAGCCGCGTAACGGCCTAAGTAATTATTCGTCCTTTTTAAATAATGTGTAATGTTATATGTGTTATGAAATGTTTATTTAGTTGTAGGATACATGTATTGGTTTGTTGTAAATGTTTCAGTTTATGTAAATGTTAGTATTAAATAGATAATGAAAATATTGATTATTCATTTCAATATTTTGTCATCCTATGGCTAATTTCAATAGCCTATCTACAGTTACAGATAGCTAAGATATGTTTGTTAATTATTGAAAAATATAATTGGTTGCCTGGTAAGTGATCTTAAGTAGCCCTATGTCTTAAATATATTATTGAGTTTTTTATATGAGATCAGTGAAATAACACTAGGGTTTTCTTATTGTAGAGGCAACCGTGGCCTATATCTGCGCACCTTTAATAGATGTTACAGGTGCCTTGCTATCCGGTTACGAAAGGAATGTTTGGACAATTGTGGAAGTCATGACTATTCTACCCTCCAGATCGGAACATGACAAGATTCCATATGGGAGCAGCATTAGGAGGTGGATTCCTTCACGGGCAAGTTGCTGCATAGCACTATAACAATAGTGTTGTTGGTAATGACCTATTTATTTAACCTCTTTCCTTCTGCTCGCCTCTTACGAGCTGCCTGGCAGAGGCCAGATGGCCTATTCTACTCAGGGGACCCAAAGACTAATGTAGCGGACCCGGACCGACACCGGGAAAAGCAAGTTAGCTTACAACTATAATTTTAAAAAAACAATTGCCCAAGTGTAGGTCTGGGTTATATAAATAGAGTTCCATAGCTAGAAAAAAAGAAAGAATAAGTTATACTGTATCATTTATTATGCTCTTCAACCATTGCACATGTGGTCCAATGCTTGTATAAATGCCAGGTAAACCCGCTACGCCACAGCTCAACCCGTAACTGCAGACACCTTGCAGTTTGCCCGCACACAAAAGTGGCCCGCCCGAATCGCCCTGAAAAAAAATATTCGTAAGATATTTCGTTATGTTATGAGATGGCAAACGAGAGATAGATTTTCTAACAACAAGCAATCTATATCTATACTTATATTATAAAAAGAGGAAAGGTTTGATTTTTTGTTTGTTTGAAATGAATAGGCTCCGAAACTACTGGACCGATTTCAAAAATTCGTTCACTTTTAGAATGTTACATTATCCCTGAGTGACATAGGCTTTATTTCATTAAAATCGGTGCAGTAGAAGCCAAGTTACGCAGGCGAAGCTGCGTGAAACTGCTAGTACATGAATATAGAAACCAGATGTTAATAGTAGATACGTTGGCTAGGGGATCTTCAGCAAATTTTTATAACCTTACCGACATAACTACAAGCTCTTACATAATAGCAGTGGGGAAAGGTGAGTTGGCCTACAGCGTTGGTCCACAGAACGAACCTAGTCATAATCTGTGAACCTAGTAGATATTGCACTAAACAATCTAACTTTCAAAAAAAGTAGTCATAGCGTCCCAGAAATCAACTAAGTGCGAGTTTAAATATGAATTCTTTCATGGCCGATCAGTGAAAAGATATGTCCTGAAGAAGATAGGTTAACATTGGAAAAGCTGTTTGGTGAACGATTTGTACGTCATCATTAGCGAATCGATTTCACACGACCGTTAAATATATGACGTCACAACTATAATAGGTTGCGGGTCTATCGTCCCACCATAAAGGATTCGACCTCGTGT
>NJDC01009452.1:23257-41375 GCA_002245475.1 Calephelis virginiensis
GCATTACTGTATTTTAAAGTGTTTAACATTAATTATATGTTCCTTATATGTTTTATCTGTTTCTTGAATATTGGTCTAGCGGTCCAGGTGTTTGAATTGACTGCATGAGGTCCCAGGTTTGATTCCTGCGTAGGGCAGCAAAAACAAAATTTGGTTTTTCCAATTTTTTAATAAAAAAATGTTGCTCGGGTTTGGATATGTGCCCGGTGGGCGATAAGTTAGCCATCTATCACATTGTGGGACTTATGGGCGATTTCACCCAAAGCCCCCTATACTTTAAGGGACCTTCTAACATAATATTTTAAAGGACTGTTTCATATTGTCCCTTAAGTAACTTTAAAAGGCCCCCTAAAGTATATTGGTGAAATCGGGCATTAGTGTCTTCGGCTAGTCGTGGGTGCCCTGGTTGTGCCTCTGCCTACCTCTTTGAAGATACGGGGGTGAAAATACTTTTTTTTTTATTTTAATAAAAAATATGATTACTAGAGTGGGTATAATAACAATTGCTAAAGAACATGAGGGTGGAAAAATTAAATGTAAATGACTTATTTTTCAAGGGTCCAAAGCTATTATTTGAGTGGAGCTTTGAGTCTTGGATTTCCATAATATTGGTTTCTACGGAGTCAAGAGATTTTATTAAACTAGCAAAAACGTTAGAAGACTCTATCAACCTTTCTAACGAAAATAAGAACTTTTATGTCTGAAAAACTTTAGGAATTGATATTTTTTCAGTATTTTCTTGAAGTTTACATTAACCGTTATGTTTATGTTCCTTTTTTAATTAGGTTTAAAAATTACAAGTTTTCAGTGTATAATATTTTGGTCGTATTTTAAATTTGTGTATTGAGTTACATTTTCGTAAGCAGTCCGTCGATACTCTGGTTTCTTCTTAGGGGACTTGGCGTGAATATATGTATTTGTGTATGTTCGTAAGCATGAACACATGAATTTTAAACGTCTTAAATTCAATTTAGATACGAGAACTATTAATACGAGTAATATTTGTTATATTTTTTTTAGTTATTGTAAAATTCGTTTAAAAATTAATTTTTTTTACAAATTTTATGAACGGCCTGTAAACCCTAGTGGTCCTGTGTTGGTGTTGGCTACATGGGGTTCCAAAGTCGATTCCCAGATCAAATAACTCAAAAAATTAATAAAAATGGCTTTATAAGCTAGGCGCTTGGTAAGACTGAATATCTTCGGCTAATCGTGACTGCCTTGATTGTATCTCTTGTCTACGTTTTTGGAGATACGGGAATGACGATACTTTAAAAAAAAAATCTTAAAACTTCATACCGATGTTCTTTATTTTTATTTTTACTTAAGGGGTTAAGTCGACGAACAAGCATAGGCCTCTTCTGATGCTAAGACAGTTTAGTTGTTGTGGATGCATCACTGCACTGTTGCCGAATGATAGGACTAATGTGCAAGTCCACAGGCTACCGTACATAGGCAAAAACCCAGAATAACTCTTTGTTATACTACAAATACATAAAAATATAAAATACGCTGGAATAAATCCATAAGTGATACACAAAGGAGCTATTGTAATTAAATCATCGATCTCTTCCAGGCAGCCTAATATTTTTTTTATGATATTGTAATTCAAACAAGCAGACGGATTTCCAGATGGTAAGAAATTCACGCCGCCTAGAGACGCTAAAGTTGGTAATGGTGCACTGCCAACCTGAGACCGGGATGTTAGGCCCCGAGAAAAAGTAAGTGTACAGGCTACCTTGTTCTCCGAACTGGAACACGTCAATGGCAAGCACTGACGTTATGGCGGCAAGAATAGGCGTAGCGGTGGTACCAATTCGTACGAGTCGCTGCAAAACTCTCCCACCTAGTCAAATGTCACAATGTTAGTGACTGTAAGGCTGAGCTGGGCTTTTACGAGCTGACTGCCAGGAAGGCAGATGGTCTTCTGCAAAGGAGCCCGGATCAACACGGAGGAAATACAAACAAAGAAATGTTGCGCGTTGGTGCTCTTTATACACGAAAGAGAAATTAAAAAAAAGTATCTTCACGCCCATATCCCCAAAGAGGTAGGCAGAGGTACACCAAGGCACCCACGACTAGCCGAAGACACTAAGTCCCACAATGTGATAGGTCGCAAGCTTATCGACAACCGGGCACGTATCCAATTCCGATCAACGTTTTTTTTATTAGAAAATTGGAAAAACGCAATTTTCTTTTTGTTGTCCGACCTGGGATTCGAACCCGGGACCTCGAGCAGTCAAGTCCAACACCCGGACCGCTAGACCATAGAGGCGAAAGAGAAATATAATTCACAAATGATCATATTGGAACAAATTATTATTATAATAATGGAAATATAAACAGTTTCACTATAACCTAGTCAGAGTAAACGTGGAAAGAAAATTTAGACCATGTTTTAAAAATATTGATATTAGGAGCTAACTAGAAGCCAGGTAGCGTGTTCCAAAGATGTATTGCTAGTTAGATAAAAGACCAGCGTCATTAGTTAGTGTTTCGAAAGGTACTTGAAGAGAAATATAAATATGTGATCTAAGAAATTTAACTCCACTATTGCAAAATTTATAGCGTAATATTATGTTATTATTAATATAGTTCTAATATTTATAAGGTACCTCCCTACCAATATGGTAATACAATTACCATATTGTATTACCATATTGGTAGGTACATATTCGAGTTTTCTATCTACCTGCGTAATTGATTGATTATTTAATAGTTTGGTAAATTATTAATAAAGTGATTGATTAGTTCCCTACTGCATTTAATCGGGCTAGATGGTAAAGTCCCTCGACGAAGTTAGGCTCTCCCGCCAAAATAACGCCTTTCTTTGTCGTTGTATCTAGTAAAACCCAGTAAAGTTGTGAAAACCGCGAAGTTGGCAACACATTAGTAATTCCTAAAAAATGTAGGCATCTAATATTCTCTTTCATGGGTTGGTACCTACATAGTTCAACTAATACAGGTAACACTATTAACATATAATTTAATGTCTATAGGCAGCGTTTATTTCTTATCAGAAAATCTGCTGGCAAATACTAGAATAGTAACTATGTCCATGCCCGATTTTAGAAGATGTAGGCAGAACTACAACCAGGCCACCTACGACTAACCGAAGGCACTTAGTCCTATAATGTGATAGGTGGCAAACCTATCTCCAACTGAGAACTAATCCTATCCCGGGCAACGTTATTTTTTATAACAAAATTTAGGAAATACGTTTCGAGTTGGCCGACTGGGAATCAAACCCGGGACCTCATGCAGTCTATGCTGACCGCCACTAGACCACACAGGTGATAAAAGTTCTGTTGAAAAGATAAAAAATTTCTTCACGCCCATATCCCCGAAGAGGTAGGCAGAGGCACAATCAGGGCACTCACGGCTAGCCGAGGATACTAAGTCCCACAATGTAATAGGTGAGAAGCCTATCGCCAATCGGGCACATATCCAATCCCAAGGAACATATTTTTTATTAGAAAATTTGGAAAAACCACATTATATTTTGCTGTTTCCCGACCCGGGAATCAAACCCGGGACTTTATGAAGTCAAGTCCGACACCTGGACCGCTAGATCACAGAGGCGACTTGAAGTTTCTTACTCTGTAAAAAACACAAAACTACTTACCGATTGTAACAAGGATGTACAATGATTTGATATACTTTAGCTCTCGGAAACTCCTGGTCATCATCCAAGCAATAGTTATTTAATTGGAGGTGATATGTACCAGGATCATTCTCTACACAGTGGGCAGCTGTGACAGCGTACAGAGGTGATATCATCGTCGCGACGCAGAGGTGTTGGTTTTGCAAATTTCGTAGGGATGCGACAGGTATTTGAGAACCTAGAGAAAGTTAACTGTAAACGGATATTTAGAGCCAACAACAGAGGTTCTATATGGAGTGAAACATTGGATTGCATCCGTATTAGGAACGTAGATTTAATCAAATTTTGATTTGTTTCAAACAATGTTTCCATCAAGGTCGCATTTGTGGAAGGCGTGAGTAGGGCGTAATTGCAACCGTTTGGATGATGCTTATGTAACCGAATTTGCAAAAACCGACTTCAATTTCATTACCACGTCGTTTGACAGTTCTTTGAAATAAGAATGGCCATTTGCACGATCCTCGGTTAAGTATTTAACTCTGAATTTGCTCTAACTAGAGTCAAATCACGTTATAGTTGACAGTTTGACTAATTATTAAATTTGAACAAAGAACGTGCAATTGACTCTAAATGAATGAATGAATGAAATCTTAATTGAGCACAGTTAAACACAAAAAGTAAATACAAATAACTATTATTAACTATTACTAAGATTGCTAATTATTCCGGGATGGTCCCACATACATGCGAGAAGGGCATGAACATTTATGCGTCAAGCATAACTCAAAAACAACTAGTCAGATCGTGATCAAAATGTAAATGGGACCATCTCAGAATCATGGCCTACCTAACCTACCTAAAAACTATCAAAATTTTGTTAGCTATTGGCTGAGTGATTGAGTGACATACAAGGAAAAGACAAGTAAATACACAGTTGAATTGATAACCTACTATTTTCTAAATTGGTTAAAAAATAAGAGGTAAGAGTTTCATATATCTATACGGACTCCAAAATGAAGGATGTTTATAAGTTCTATTTGGACTCAGAGAAAAAAGAAGAAAGGCTGTTTCTTCTATTAAATACCCGTTTTATTTTAAAAAAAAAAACATAAAATAGCACGGTATCATACATGCCTCTATATTCACTCGCGCTTGTTTTACTGCTACATAATAGACATAGACTAAATTGACATTTTAGTGTTTATCACACTGTAATACAGACTATAATATCAAATTAAACCTTGGAGTACTATACTCAGAGTTTATTAATAAGATGGTTTAATTTTTTATCGTAATTACATAAAGTAATATAAAGTATCTTCACGCCCATATCCCAGAAGAGGTAGGCAGAGGTACAATTAGGGCACCCTCGACTAGTCGAAGACACTAAGTTCCACAATGTGATAGGTCGCAAGCTTATCGCCAACCTTATCGGGACCTCGAGCAGTCAAGTCCAACAACTGAACCGCTAGGCTACACAGACGATTACATGTTCCTGTTCCTGAATATCAAATACAAAACATTGTAACCTCGACTCAGTTTTAGGAAAGCATACTAATAATATCTTTTGGCTATTAATGTTGCCGCCTTGTTGGTCAAGTGGCTAGCGTACACACCCAACTACACCGATCAGGCTCAGGTTCGGTTACCGACGGAGACAGGCATTTGTGTGATGAACATTTAGATGTCTGCATGCATCTGGGTGTTTATTAAATTTATTCTGGCATCTATTTAAGTACATCTATGTACCTTTTATTATCGTTGACTGACACCCATACCAGTTACCACAGCATATAATTTGTTCACTTTGGGCTTAGATTCAATTTGTGTAACTTGCCCAGGGATATGTTTGTCCAGGGATTATGTTCGTCTACTTATTTAAAAAAATGTTACAAGCTTAGTTAGTAAAGACGAGGCAACTAAAAGTAAAATACCATTATGTACAGAAAGCCACATAAAATTTAACTTTGTCAAGCTTGATTGATTTAAACTTGATCTGCGACCTTCTGTATCCAATTGCCACGGGGAGGGCTTCCATATTATGCACCACATTCATGTTTACTCACTGTTTAGCATATAGCTTATCTGAATTTATATCCCGTCATTGTACAGTTTATATGCAAGAACGTGACGACCCTATTGCCCAATAAATGAATAAGTTAGTTTTAAATTGACTTGATTATCGCAGTAGTCAGTCCAGACAAAATAACCCATAACTGGTGCCATCGGATTATCTTTTTGCCACAATATCATTGCTTGCTAAAGTCGTTTTCTGGTTGATAGCCGGTTAACTTAAAGGTAGTTAAAAATCCGAGACTCACTGGCTAGATTAACTATTAATATTATTGATGTTTATCCCCCTTACACTTCAATTCTGCTAAAAAAAGTAAGTTATATACCTGATCAACAGGCGCGTAAGTTTTATTAGTAAGGAGGTGTGGCAACATTTGTTTCTTACCATCAGGAAAAAAAACAGCTAAATCGATAAAAATACTAATAAAATACCACAAGGAACTTCATATCCACCAATCACTCTCTTGACTCTGCCACACTCTGATATGTTTACAACTGCCAACACAAAAAATGCGATAGAAATATCTATGTTACATAAACACATCCTTAAACACGAAAATCATTATCAGTAATACTGAAACGATAGTAAAATACACACCCATATAATATTAATATTTGTAATTGTAGAAGATCGTGACGAAACGTAATGTTAAATGTATGGACAGGTGTAAGAATAATAGGAGTGTTAATATGAACACATTGTTTCTAGGCTTTTGTGTTTCTTCACCACTCACTACAATTACATGGTGTCCGTTTGTTTACTGCTGAGGTTACGACATTCTTGGTGTTTTTCAATCCTTTAAATCTGTGGTTCTCAATCAGCGGATCTCATTCATCTGGGAATACGTAAAATTTCATGAACAAGCGGTAATCTTAAATTGAAACAACTTTTCAATCAATTAACAAACAACTGGAATCATGTTCAGTTGTAGGTATAGATCGAAACACCAATATAATATGTTCAAACTTATGTATATACATTGTAGTAGAGTTGTGATTCATTATAACCAACAGTATATGACTGTATTATTTTTTTTGTTTTATTATCAAAAAATATTGCTACGTACTGCAAACATAATCCAAAAATAGGACTATAATTTTTTTTCGGGTTATCTCTTTCTGTTCACTTTTCACGCAAATTACTGAAAGGATTCTTACCAAATCTTGTGTAGCTCGTAAATGTGTGGAAGTAGTAAATAGCCCTGATCATAATATAAGATAACTTTTGCTGCTGGAAAATTCGTGTCCATTGCTAACCATGAAAAGTTACTTAAACGTGTTAATGAAGCCGCGGGCCACAGCTAAAAAACATAACATTAAAAAAATGTTCAATAATCCCCGAGACAACCTACATGTAACGTAGACATATAACCGCATCAAAATCAAAATCCGGTCTATCAGTTCAAAAATAATGACGCTACAGACATACAACACATAATAAACTTATAAAACCCCTTTTTTACGGCACAGTTTAAAAATTGATAAAAAACCAAACCAAAAACCAAACATACCAAAAAATATTATTTTTAAAACTAGTTCTTTTTAAAATTAATGCTGTTACACACTTAAGTGAGGACATTTTTTGAAAACACTATTAAACGATTACGAATTAATGTTAACATTGTATTCTATATTTTTTAAATAATTTCAGTTGTTGTGTCAGTATGCGCTATGATTTACAATAAACAGTACTTTTATAGATTATATATACTAAGCCATTATGAATTGTAATATTTTATTGAAATATTCATAAGTTTTAAAATTTATTTTTTCTGATCTGATTTTTATTTTGCATGATCATGGATTAATGAACAATGACGACACTAGTCTTTCACAATTTTTGTCATACAAAAAGACAAAAAAAAGTTTTGTCATTCAGACAAAATCAAAGACCTGGGAACTTAATTAATGGACAAAATACATTTCAGACAGCATAGGTTTAGCAATATGCAGAGTTTTTTGACTTTTGTGCTTCTATATTACAATAAACTTTTTTGGAATCTTCAAAGTACGTTTTTTGTAGTAGTAACAGGCAAACTATTACTGTTAGTAAGGATTACATGAAAAGGCACTTGAGAAGATGTTTTATTAATCTGACTGTCTCAGGCTGAGACTAGGATCATACGCCTCTTGTGAATGTAAGTTTATCTTTTCTTCTGACCATCAAACCGGTATACGACTATGACAAGTAATGAAATAATGGTTATGGTGTCAGGAAAAGATTATACCAATCGCAGCAAACCATTACAGGACTTTAGCGGTGACCTAGTCCCTTTTCTATTGTTTCTGCGATAGCTGTTTAGTTAATTTATAAGCTTCAAGGTAAGCTTTAAAAAAATCATGCATACTTTGAAACAATGTAATGTACTCTGGTTCATTAGTGTAAAACAAATGATCATAGTTATCGTAATGGATCTTTTGTGTCCCAGTCATGTGATACGAGAAGTATTTCTAGCAAATTGTCATGATTGTTAGCTGCGTTCGAAGAAACAAGTATTTCTCGGTAATATTTCTAGTTTTATGTGTGGTACATTAAAAACTCATGGTATGTTTGAGACAACCTTGTATAGACGCCATTGATGTTATAGTATGTTGCTGTCCAGTGAACAGGGTTTTATGACTAAACCACAAACGATTCTTAGCTGGCTTGCGGATAGGTTTTGTTTGGAGGTTATTGATTTTTTTTAATTTTATGACTAATTAGATTGGAAAGCAGAGGAATTTCCTGATTGCAAGAAATGTCGTTGCCTATATAAAGCATTCTTAATAGCACCCTTAATCAAGCCGTTAACTTCGTTAATCGGTAATTTGTTCATAAAAAGTTAACTTCGTTTAAAGTTTAAATGTTCCATTTCGTAATTTTAATATGCAAGTTCTTTGTCAAAGTTCATCCGTTAACATGTGATAAAAATTGCATTTTTATATCGTTGCGTTAGTATCCAGTCGAATTAAAAACCTCATTTTTTTGAGTCCGTTAAAAATATACGTACTTGGAGTGTGTAACTTATTCATCTGGCATAATTTAGATATATTGCTTATTATGAACAATAATATGCTTAAGTTCACTTAGAGGTCAATGTCTCTCTCGCCTGAAAGTGGCTGTCAAAGTCAAAAATGATCTTTCTTTATATAAACAAAAAAACCAAGGTTCTCCAAATGGGAAGCGACAACCGTGGCCTATATACACCATAGATGTAATAGGAGCGTCACCGTACTGTGTCTCGGATATTATCCCTATAGCTCAAGTGTACTGGCTACACTACCTTAAAGACCACAACAAGACAGTGTCATGGCAGCAGGAATGGATAAAAAGGTGGATGTCTATTTAGATAAGTTTTTACATAACAAGTAGTAGTAGGTAGGTAGGTAGGTGTAATCACTACATAGTAGTCTGTCCCTATGTCCCTTTGTATGCTTAAATCATTAAAACTACGAAATGGATTTTGATGCGGTTTTTTCAATAGATAAAGTGATTGAAGAGGATGGTTTATATGTATATTTCATAACCGAAGCCGGGGCGGACCGCTAGTAATAAAATATAGTAAATAAATAGGTTACTATTCGTATTCATGTCAATATTGTCCTTCTTAGGAAGGATAGGATTAGTCCTATTTCAACATTATAAATCCGAAAGTTTGTCTATTTGTTTGTTACTCTTTCGCGCAAGAACTGATGGTACGATTTTCATGAAATTTCGCTCATATATAGAAGGTTACTTGGATTAACACATAGGATAGTTTTTATTTCTAAATAATTTTCCTGTGGGACCATGCTTGCAACGCCGCGGGCAACATAAAATTTTAATATAAATATAATAATATAATTTTGATATAAATCCAAAATAAAATTTCACGCTACAGATTTTTTCTTTTTTCGCCTCGTTTGAACTCAACCCTTCACTTTTGATAAAAAACATAAAATAAAAATAACTGATAGATTTTCTTTGATACAATTAACTTTGAATGTGTATTATATACATTTTTATACCTTGAAATTTATTATATATGTTGCAATCATGAGCCTGATTATGGACAAGAGTAGAATAGCTATTTGGTAATAATATGTTATCTGCGGTTTGGTAATCGGCTAGGAATAAGTGGGGCCCCAATCGATCGCGGGGCCCTGATCATGTGCTCATTGTGCCCAGTGGAGAAGATAAATTTGTTTATTCCAGTTGGCAGTTCCCCAATGAACTTTGCATCGCTGAACGAGTCTTTTGAATTTATACCTAGCCACATTTTGACAATATTTTGGGCTTTATTCTTAAAGTAATTAAGCGAAACTAGTCGACGTGTCTTCGTTGTGTCTCTGCTTACCTTTTCGGGGATATGGGCGTGACCATACTTTTACTCTTAAAATATTTGTTGCTAGGTGCGTTGCTGTGCTTGGAAATTTTAAATGTTAGTTACTTACTGGAAGGCTGAAGGAAATTTAATGGAAGTTAATGAATACGTCAACATTTTCTGAATTTAACATAAAAAATATTTGTAGTCAAAATGTTATCTACGTTATTTAAGATATTAACGATTAACGAGTTAATGCCTAGTTATGGTAATATCACCATTATATCTGAACTGTTACTCTTCTTGCATAAATAAATTAAACTGAGAGTAATTGTGAAACTTACACCTATAAACTTTTGTGAACAGAACATGTTCAAATCCAAAAACGGTTGTCGGTAAATAGGTAACGTAACATGAGGATGATTAAAAACTTCTTAGAAACATCAGAATTTTATTTGGACTAATGAATCACAACGTTTCATAAACAACTGGCAAAATTCTTTGTTGTCTAGTTTGTTATTGTTAGGTCGCGCAATTAGACCAAGGCGAGAGAAATATCAGTTAGTGGGGTTTACCAGTTAATCCGACAATTTGAGTTTTCAATTAATTACTTTAACAAGTAAATTACGAAAATACTTTAACAAGTGTGTTACAAAAGTATATACATACATATCTTCACGCCAAGTCCCTTACGGGGCAGGCAGAGAGTATCTAGTGCCAAATCCTGACGAACCTGTCTGGCTAGTGGCTTCTTTCACATTTATTACCCTTTTCATACATAAAATTTTTCAAGTTTTCAAAAATTTTTATCCTTTATAAAACCAAATGGTATACAATTACAAATGCTGCTGATTCGCCAAATCAGCTATCTCTTCCAGACAACCTTTAACATTACAAAATTTACATACCCAATACTTCATTTACATATAAACAGAGAAGATTCCGCAAAATGTAAACGTATTCCGAAAAAAACTTTTGTACAGGTTACTGAGACTGTATTCGTCTATTTGTTCGCCTTACCTGTTACTGCCGCCATAACGTCATGACGTGTTCCGGTTTGGAGGGTAAGGTAGCCGGTAAACTTACTTTGGTCGAGGCCTAACATCCCGGCCTCAGGTTGGCAACGCACCATTGGTGTCTCTAGGCGGCGTGAATTTCTTACCATCAGGAAATCCGTCTGCTTGTTTGCCTTCCAATATCATAAAAAAATGTTATCAAAAAGTAAAAGTCATACTCTTGTATGCTATTATGGTACTTTAGTACAGGTCTTCACATAGGCTAATTTTAATTCCGACTAAAGCACGGATACAAAGGGAGGTCAGCGTGGTCATGAGTCCCACTGGGCTGAGGACTTGCTAGGTCAAATAGTAACTTTGTTTAAATTTGGTCTGACCTGAATGACCCTTGACTAACCCATGTCGGTTTAAGACTGTTTCTGTGGCTCCTGCTTAAGTGGCTCCCGAGAAAGTTATCCCTTCAAACGGGCCATCGCAATAGGTAACAGCTGTTAGGTATATACGAGGGGCCTTCAATAATTACTTAGCCTCATCGCCCCATGGCGTTGTTGTTACAAAAGACTTTTACTATCGTGCAGTAAATAATAAATACTTTTTGAAGTCTATCAAGTAGTTTTCAGTCTTTTCCCTTCATTTGTTTTGTTTTGACAGCCTTTAGAAGCGAGCGTGTCGGTCGGTTTTGCAAAAATGGAAAAAGACCAATGTCGTTCGGTGATTAGATTCTTGTTTTTGGAAGGGAAAACGCGCAGCGAAATCAAAGAGCGCTTGGATGCTGTGTACGGTGACTCTTCTCCTTCGATGACGACCGTCAAAAATTGGTTCAACGAGTTTGCTCGTGGCCGCACGTCGGTTTTTGATGAGCCACGCCCAGGTGCACCGAAAACGGCTACTACAGAAGAAAACGTAAAAAAAATCCACGATCTCGTGTTGGCAGACCGGCGACTGAAGATTCACGAGATAGCTGAGACAGTAGGCATCGCAGATGGGACAGTGCATTATATTCTGCACGAAGAATTGGGTATGAAAAAGTTGTCGGCGCGATGGGTGCCGCGTTTGCTCACACCAGACAACAAGCGCAACCGTGAGACCACATCGGCGACATGTTTGGCGCTGTTTCAACGCAACCCGGCGGAGGTTTTGCGTCGTTTTGTGACCGTCGATGAAACATGGGTTCACTGGTACACACCAGATACCAAGGAACAGTCGAAACAGTGGACTTTACCCGGCGAACGTGCTCCAAAGAAGGCAAAGACTGTTCAATCGGCAGGAAAGGTGATGGCCAGTGTTTATTGGGACTCACAAGGTGTGATTTACATCGATTACCTCCAGAAGGGTAAAACAATCACGGGGATCTACTATTCTGACTTATTGAGCAGATTCGACGCCGAATTGAAAAAAAAACGGCCCCATTTGGCAAAAAAAATGTGCTGTTCCACCACGACAACGCGCCGGCTCACACCTCCGCCGTTGTCATGGCCAAATTGATCGATTTGCGCTACAAATTGCTGCCCCATCCACCGTATTCTCCAGACTTGGCTACATGCGACCTTTTCTTATTCCCAAATCTGAAAAAGTCATTCGCCGGCAAAAGATTTGGGTCGAATGATGAGGTCATCGCCGCCACAAAGGCCTATTTTGAAGACCTCGGGAAATCGTATTTTTTGACGGGTTAAAAAAGTTGGAGCATCGCTGGTCCAAGTGTATTGAATTGAAAGGAGACTATGTTGAAAAATAAATCTTTACTTTCTAAAAATTTTCTTTATTTTTTCTTAGGCTAAAAATTTATTGAATGGCCCTCGTATTATGTTATGTTCTAAGAACTATACATTTATAAGACCTGTGAATTAACACAGAAGATATCCCAGAAAAATGTTCAGGTTATTCGACACCTCTGAGCCTACAATAATCTTCTCATATCGTCGTATTGTTGAAAACAACAACATAAAACCGTCCGTCTGTTTGTTATATTTTTTAATTGGGCTTTCACTAATTGCAAAGTAGAAAGTCCACTTAAAGTATTTTTTTTATCAGAATAGGGACATAACTTTATCTTAATTTTTAAGTGTAAGCATTGTCCATTTATCGAGTGTAATTAATTTACATCAATTTATAATCCGATTTCATTAAAAGTAAAACGTGGTTAAAATAATCGCCTCTGTGGTCTATCGGTTCAGGTGTTGGACTTGACTGCATGAGGTCCCGGTTTCGAATCCTGGGTCGGGCAATAAAAAAAAATATTTTTTCCAATTTCCTGTCAAAAAAAATGTTGCTCGGTATTGGATATGTGCCCAGTTGGCGATAGGCTAGCCACCTATCACATTGTGGGACTTAGTGTCTTCGGCTAGTCGAAGGTGCCCTGGTTGTGCCTTTGCCTACCTCTTCGGGGATATGGGCGTGGAGATACTTTTTTAAATTATTCAAAAAGTCACAAATCGTCATATTAAGTCAGTATTTTAGGTAAAGCGGTGGCATCCCTACCCAAGCTAATGGATTGATATTCGGTGACATCGGGAAAATTTACGATGCACTAATTTCCTCTTAAATACCTAAATTGACAAATTTTACACAATTATTGAATAATATCTATATACTCGTATACACATATATAAAAACTAGCTGACCCGGCAGACGTTATTCTGCTATATTTTTAATGTGATTATAGTAAAAAAAATTAGGGTTGACTCACCCCAATTTCCCTCCTCCCCTCATCTCTTAGGGGTATGAAAAATAGATTTTGGCCGATTCTCAAACCTACTTATTATGCTGACAAAATTTAACGAGAATCGGTCAAGCCGTTTCGGAGGAGTTCAAAAAAACTTTTTGTGTTAGATAGTCCGTTTAGCTGAAAAGGCTATAAAAGTGTTGCTATATCTATAACCTATAGGTATTGCAACCCTACGCTCTCCTGGTGAGGTGTAGGTCGAATCACGGGGAACGGCCAGTTCGACGTAAAATTAGAAGCAATAATTGACACAAAAGCCAATTAGGTTTGTATCACATATTTGAGGAGTCACCCATTAGCCGCCTCTCCCATTTTGCGGAAGTTAGGAAAGAAATATTATATACTTCAACGAGCCGTGCCAAATATCAATCATACTCGTCTGGTAGTTAATTCAAATTGTTTTCACAGTTGCTTTATATTACTAAATCTACGGAGCTATGGAGTTGTTTTCACAGATCGTATCTATTTTTAACAAAATTGGAAGCGGCATAATACAATACAACGTTATATAGGTATATGCATATGCAACAAGCGTTCATATACCCGGAAGAAGCCTTTAACAGGATGCCGTGAAAGTTGTGACAGATTATTACAGAATTCTACTACAGTACAGTAGCTATTTAAATTATGCGCTTCGGCTATATTCGTCAAGCTTCGGAAATCCGAATGTATTTTAGAGATGTCTATATAGATATATTACACATAATTAATAATTTCGCATACATTTAGATTAGATGTAAGAAGAGTAAAGCCGAAGCGCATAATTTAAATACTACTACTGTAACCTCGTGTAGGATATGCATAATGACATAAATACGCATATAAGAAGTCCCAATGGGCTTTAAACTATTTCAGATTAAAGTAGATGTGTACCAAGCAACCTCACTCAGTTCATACTTAATTATATCTGTTTATACAGTGTATTAGAACATTCCGACGCCTCTTCTAAAGTATTTGTTTTATCCGGATGCTATTGCAGTAATTGCACTTTTTTCTATAATTCTAACGTCTTAATACAAAAAGTTAACACTGGTTTAACACATGTTTTTACTAAACACTGTCTAAAATTGGATTCTAAATTAATGTTGGCTCGTCATCCACGTATCGTATGTTATGGTTGGGTGTCAATTTTAGACAGTGTTTAATTAAACAGGCGTCCAATTTTTGTAGTAATGTAAAAATATTTTTTATGTATGTTAATCGTTTTATCCGTCATTTGTGAAAATTTTTTTTGAAAAGTTCGTACGTCCGTATGATCGCATTGCGGCTTATTTTAGGTCTCATGTTGATATCCCATGGAAATTGAGATAAACACATTTTCTTTCATGTATTAAGACGATATGAACGACATACTCGTAATACGAAAATCGAAGGTTTTTTGCAGTGATACTGTGCTTAATGATAAGTGATATTTTGATAGGTATTATTTATTTAAAAACCCTTTCGTGCCCTACGCATTAAGCAATATTATTTTTTTCAGTTTATTCCGGTTAAAGATGACAGAATAAAACATGGCGGTTCATAAAATTACAAAACCTCAAATTGAAAAAAACATTTCACATCTACGACTAGTAATAAAAATCTAAGCGATCGTAAATTTTCTTAATAGATCTAAAACGACAAAGGGTAATTTATGTAACTACCGCATACCGCATGTAAGATAATATTATAATGTCCCCTTTCCTCATTTCCCTTGGTCATCACATAATGCCAGAACGGATCGCCCAATTATGCTAATTCGTTTTTTGCTGTGTTAGTTATTGTCAGGAGTAGGTTCTTCTGAAGAGTTAAACCGGGAAAATTACAGGGAAAATGAAAAAAACAACTTTATTTTTTAAAAACTGGTACCCACTCCATACAAACTGGTATTTACTGCTTATGTCAAGCGATACGAAATTGGCCGGGTTAACTAGTCTATGTATATACAAGAAAGTGTTAGTTAAACTGTTTATAAATCGATAACTGAAATTTTCTTGAAAACTTTTCCTGAAAATTGATGTAGGTATCTTAGAACCAGGAGACGGATATAGGATAGTTTATTCATTTCAACTGAAAGCAAAATAGTATATATAATAGTAAATAGTAGTACGTTTTACCTTACAAACTAGATTGGGAGAACGCAGTTCCTTGGAACAACTAGTAGGTTATAAATTCAAATTGAATTTGCTCTAGGTAGGTAAAAAAATATTAAGCAGTATAAATAAATAAGAATAAATTTTCGAATTAATTCATGCATTCCAAGACATTCCGTTCACATTTTTAAAGAAAGAAAAAAAATAGACTCTGGTAGTATTTAGCCTGCACCATTTCGTCTCTCGCTGACGAGTTTCTGAGTACTGTAATCCTTTGGTGAAATGTTTATTCTCTCCTATATTCGGTCAATAACGCCCATAGTTATATCCTCTAGCTGTAAAAAAGTGCAATTTATCCCTAGAACGGGAAAACTGCTAAAAATACAATATCTTTTATTTCAAAATATATCAGTACATTTTTTATCCATATCTTTCCTTGTACCTTCATTGTTCCTTTCCTGACCAGTTCATATATTGGTTATAAGACTATATTAGTTTAATAAGTAGTAAATCATGTAAATCATGATAATAAATAAATTTATAAGTAGTAAATCATGTAAATGCCGCGCCCCACTACTTAATAAGTTTATATAGATGTTTTTTTTATAATTTTGGAAGTCAAACAAGCAGACGGAATTCCTGATGGTAAGAAATTCAAAAGAAGAATAGAAAAAAGTTTTTATACGTGCATTGCGTTCAAATCATCAATGTACTCTGCGTATAAGCAATTTCGGCGCGTTATTTCAGCTTAGGCGACAATTTGGCGCAATATTTTATAAAAAATACAAGAATTAAGTTTGCTATGTTTTTTATTCACCTAAATCATGTGACACTAGTTGCCTTAAATCTGAATGCCTTTAGACTTACTTTCAAATTAAACGGGTCATACCTATCTGTCAAGTGTCATATGTCAATTTAAGTAAACTTCATACAAAATTCGGGTTTGCTATGTATTTATGGAAGTCCCGCCTCTTATTACATAGTATTTATATACTCTTCGTTAGACGATACTGAATATCTTCTGCTTATCAGATTCAGATCTAAAGCTTATCAGATTATTAATAATTAGTCTCAGGATTACATGTTAAATTTAATTTAGCTTTGTGGAAATTTCGTAATGTTTATTTAGGACGAAACGGCAGCGACTGCGTTAATTGCTAATCCTGGGTATACTATATACTAATTTGGTTCAAAGAACCGGGGCCTACGTTTGACAGTTTATTTTAATTAAAATGATTTTGGGGTTAACCCGATATCCTCAGTTTGGCAATGCATCGCTAACACTTTTGGCTGTAGGCGATGTGTTTTTCTTATTTTTTAACTTCCGACGCAAAACGTGTCTGTGTGCGTAAGCATGTACGTGTGCGTGTGTGTGTGCGCGTGTGTGTGTCTGTCTGTGGCATCATAGCTCTTTAACGGATGAAAGAATTTTGGTGCCGTTTTTTAATTGAAAGTTGACGTAATCGTGATGGTTCTTAGCTGTAATTTATGGTGATCTGTCCAGATATTCAAGGTCATCAGCTCATTTGTAAGTGGGTGATATTCAAATTTTTTGTACCTTAACAAAAAGGAAACAAAATTGAACATTGTCACAAAATGGAACTGCGTAACCAAAAACATAACAAAAAGGAACTATTGGGGATCATGCACATGCGACAAATTTTAAACACAGTTTTATTATATTTTTATCAGATTTTTTATGCTTCATATTTTTCGGGATTTCGACGCTTTCTGTACATTCTCTGTCTGTCAGCGGATGTGCGTGCCATTTCTTAAAACACGAAACCAATATTATGATTAGGTACATATAAGCAAAGTTTATTTTTTATTTTTGACAGCTTACCCAGCCAACTTTGTTACGCCTGACACCTATTAAGTTTGTATGAGAAAAATTAAAGTGTTTTTTCTAAATCTTATTTTAAATTAAACATGAATAATAACTAAGTCCTCACTAAATTGTTTAATCTTGCTACCATTCCTATTTAGCCACTTTGTTTAAAAATTTTAGTATGGTTGAGATTTCTAATAAAGTCTAAAAGTCAACTTATGATGACCTAACCAGGTCTGTAAGAATCGTGACACTTTTCACTCAATACTCTCTATATAGCCCACCAAAAAGGACTTGGCGTGAAGATATGTATGGATATATATGTGTACGTAACATGAGAATACAATACCGAATTAGGTATGTGGGAATCTTGATATCTAGCACTCGATTCTGTCTGCCTACCGTGCAAAGGACTTGATACTCTCTGCTTAACTCGATAGAGCTTGACTTGAAGATATGTGTGTATGTGTA
Source organism: Calephelis virginiensis (assembly GCA_002245475.1). Taxonomy (NCBI): domain Eukaryota; kingdom Metazoa; phylum Arthropoda; class Insecta; order Lepidoptera; family Riodinidae; genus Calephelis; species Calephelis virginiensis. Next base: position 41,327 of record NJDC01009452.1, read on the forward strand.
TGTAAGATAACCTATTTGTTCAAATATTCCTACATACTGCAAGTATTAA
>NJDC01009461.1:0-15911 GCA_002245475.1 Calephelis virginiensis
TAGCCGAAGGAACTTTGTTCCTACCTGGTGTCTCACGATACCACATTTATATTTAGGTGAGATAGAAATATGCGCCTTCTAGCGCTGCTGTAGTGTGAAGTAGCATTTTAGTCCTTGATTTTTATGACATGTTATGTATATGTTATGATTATTATATAGATATACATCGCCTGAAAAAATCAAAGCCCTTAACAATGCATTGCCAACCTGCGGCTGTCACTCATAAGACCTTACATTTGTCATCTCGACAAATTTTAGTTATTATTAACGTGTTACATTTCAAAGAAAGAAAGAAGCAGCAAGTTAGTTTTTAGTAGTATCTATAGTGTTCGAGACCATCTAAACATCTGTCTTTGTGCCGAACAGCTCCCAAAAGGCTAGTATAGGTTAAATAGGTCACCACCAAAAAGATCACTGGTGGTGGATTTCTGTGCAGTAGCTTTCCCGGGTAGGGATCCACCGCCATACCTACTCCAGCTACAATGACCGTCATGTTCCGATCCGAAGGGTAGATAAGCCGGTAGACTCGCATAATATGCCTAATATCTAGGCACAAGTCAATGATAGAAAAAAGTATCTTCACGCCCATATCCCCGAAGAAGTAGGCAGAGGTACAACCAGGGAATCCACGACTAACCGAACCGAACGACTAACGACTAACCCTGGAAACGTTATATTTTTGGAAAATTAAAAACACAAATTTTCTATTTTTTTAGTTTCCCGACACGAGTTTCGAACTCGGGACCTTAAGAAGTCAAGTCCGACGCCGGACGCTAGACCTGTGTCTATAGGCGATGTTTCTGTTACCATAAAGAGAACCTTACCACTACTAAACGCTGGTAAGTGCAAGGTGGAAACCATGGAAACTAATGTTAAGCCAAAAATTAAGCTACAAATTAAGGAAGACGGTATTAAAAAGCAAGATTTTCTCTGACAATTAGATTTTGGATTCTGCCATATTATACTTCTAGTTACGTAACTTGATGATTATCACGTTTACGGCCTGGTGGTTCATTGATCAACGTGACTTTCCCCGTGTTGGTCCGGGGTCCTTTGCAGAACAGACCATCCACCTTCCTTGCCAGGCAGCTCGTAAAAGGCGAGCATAGGCTCACCGTCACTAACATCGTGACATCCTACTAGATGGTAGAGTTTCGCAGCGACTCGCCCGGATTGGTACCACCTATTCCTGCCGCCATAACGTCCAGACGTGTTCCGGTTTGGAGGGTAAGGTAGCCGGTAAACTTGCTTTTGTTCGAGGCCTAACACCCCGACCTCAGGTTGGCAACGCACCATTACCACCTTTGGTATCTCCGGGTGGTCCGAATTTCTTACCATCTGGAAATCCGTCTGCTTGTTTGCCTTCCATTATCATAAAAAAAGATTCCTGGGCTAAATTATTTTGGTTCACAAGACATTTGGTTGGATGACAAGAGAATTATCTCCTCTGTAGTCTAATAGTCCGTTGTTCCCTTCGACTACAAAAGGTCCCTGGTTAAATGATTTTGGCTAATTACGGATGCCTTGATTACTATCAAGGCATCCGTAAGGCAGAAATACTCCTCTGCCTTAATTTTCGAAGACATGGGCGTGAAGATACAGATACAGAGAATTACATTAAAAAGGATAATTTAAATAAAAGAATTAGGCAAGGAAAATAGTACAAATAAAAAGAATCGTACCTTACAAAGCATTCGGAAGTAACAATTTAGGGAATATCCGCCCACTTGCCTCCCCTTGACCTCGGCGTCTTTGTCGCCGCGACCGTCCGTTCCTTCTTTTCTAAAACTTTTCTTTATGTAATAAAAAAATACACACAATTTAAGGATTTTTTTCTGACAAAAACAGTTTTTCAATGAAGAATATAAAGTTATGTAAATTAAAATTAGCTGTAAACATAGATACAGGGACGGCGTTTGGGTATGTCATGGTTGGACAACCGCCCATGGCGCCTAGATGTAAAAGGGCATCAGATCCTCTACGCTATTTATTATCTTTTAGTATGGTTTTAAACAGCATGTATGGGCACCGAATAAATTACGCCCAGGGCGCTGCTATTACTAAAAACGCTACTGCATCGATATGTAACAGCAATGGCTTTTACTCGTTTCGGTCTGGGTCCCTTAGAGTATACCGTCTGCCTCTGTCTCTGGCTGGTCGTAAATGACAAGAATAGTTTAAATGGATGAATGGATACCCACAAGACAGCTGGTGGTAGAGTTAAATCCAACAGCTTACACAGGTAGTGATATTCACCAGTTTACATATTTTAGCCTCTTCTAGCGGTCTAGGTGTTAGACTTGACTACATGGATCCTGGGTCGTGTAACAAAAAGAAAATTTGTTTTTTCCAATCTAGACTAATATTATAAAGAGGCAATATTTGATTTTTGGTTTGTTTGTTTGTTTGAAATTGATAGGCTCCGAAACTACTAAACCGATTTCAAAAATTCTTTCACCCTTAGAATGCTACATTATTCCTGAGTGACATAGGCTATGTTTCATCAAAATCCGTGCAATAAAAGCCAAGTTACGCAGGCGAAGCTGTGTGAAACTGCTATTTTCTAATAAAAAAAAATGTTGCTCGGGATTGTATATGTGCCCGGTTTACGGTGGGCTTGCCACCTATCACATTGTAGGACTAAGTGTCTTCGGCTAGTCGTGGGTTCGCTAGTTGTGCCTTTGACCACCTCTTCGAGGATATAGGCGTGAAGATACTTAAATTTTTCAGCCGTGATAACAAAAATATCAGTTACTGTGTTTCGGTCCGGCCTCCGGATGGTACGAGTAGCTTGTAGATTTACGCATTTTGCGTATCACCTAGACCAAGCAACTCACCTATAACATCGGTGGTATACAATACGCCACGATTGTCTCCTAACATAAAGAGCCGTATTTTATTCAAAAAAAAATAAGATTTATTGTTTTTATATTTTTTTTGTATATCAGGTAAGATTATATCAGGTGAATATCTATATTAATAATATCTGATTATTGATTTTGCATGGATTAAAATGTTTTTCCCTGGCTAGTAATACATATAAATAGGAAAAAAGATTTAAATAATATCCACTAGTTATAAAAAATCCGGCAAAGTAAAATAAAAAGAAAAAAATATAGCTTACCAAAAAAAGAACATAGACTTAATGGGAGTAGACTAGGCGCTCTCTTTAAATTAAATTACGCGACAATGTTACTCTATTCTACAAATGTAATCACACGTCCTGAATTTGTATCGTGTGCTGACGTTTTGTGATGGGAACAAAACATATTTGGCATCAATAAATCTGTAACACTGGGAAATAAAAAAAATGTATTTGAAAACGAGTTATTTGTTAACGTGTATTTAAAAGTACTCATATCACTACATAGTACAAAACAAAGTCGCGTTCTTTGTCTCTATGTCCCTATGTACGCTTAAATCTTTCAAACTACGTGACAGATTTAGATGCGGTTGTTTTAATCGATAAAGTGTTTCAAGAGGAAGGTTTATGTGTATATTTTATACCCGTGCAAAGCCGGGGCGGGCCGCTAATTAAGTATCAGTCTAAGTATTGTAAAGTAACATCAATCGACATAAGATATTACTACTCTAGTCATGCTTTTGTAAGTGTCCATATGTGAGTGCACTGTTAAAGGTTATAACAATGAATTTTTGGCTATTTGTTCAGGTATACTGTCTCTATGGAAAAATAATAACAAATATCCATGGACATGTTTTCGAAATTGAATCTATCGACAGAAAGAAAATACGTTTTCGATGCAATTTTTTAATAGATATAGTGATTTACGCATAAGCTAACTGGTGCCCGATGAAGACCCACGCAAAGCTGGGTCGGGTTGCTAGTTTATCTATAAAACTTGATTGTCCAATTTCAAGGTAAATTTGAAAAATTAGCGGACAGCAACATAAAACAAACACAAAGACTACAAAGCACTTGGAAGTAACAATTTAGGGAATATCCGCCCACTTGGCTCTTCTTGACCTCGGCGTCTTTGTAAGCAGTACCGTCGACATAAGGTTTTCTTTTCTAAAACTTTTGTTTATGTTTATATAAAAGGTTAAGAAAAATTCATGTAATTTCAAGCAATACTCAAAAAGGAGGAGATTCTCAACTCCACTGGATAATGTTAGTAAGTGTTACATTACATTTTACAGCCAAGTTGATCATGTGGCTAGTGTACACGCCTAACTACACCAACAAACCGCCAAGCTTTAGTTCGATTTTCAACGGGGTCAGGCATTTGTGTGATTAACATCTAAACGTTCCTGGATCTCAGCTACCTCCTCTCTAATTTTTCGACAAATCGATTTAGCCGTCTTTGAGTTATAAATAGTGTAACTGACACTACTTTTTCTCATATATTTATTATCGTTGCTAGTTCAAAATGGTCGATCACGTCAGCTATCAAACATACAGCATTGAAATCGGTCCAGCCGTTCAAAAGTTACAAAGCCACAGATAGTCACACACACACATCAGTGTGTGTAACATAGGAACGTCAAACTTATAACACCCTCGTTTTCCGTTGGAAGTTAACAAATTTATACAAGTCAAAATGGAATCCAGAATATTTTAGTAGGTTGGAGATACAAAAAAAAATATTGTGACTACGATAAACTCTTACAATATTAATTACATTGTCATTCAGAACTCTGATAAGAGACCTTGTTAATACGTACACTTATTGCCATGTCTGTGGCTGAGCAAAGTTCCTAACATTCATTCGTATCTCAATTTGACTCTAACATGGCAATCCTTCACCTTCCTGCTTTTTGTTATTTAAAGCAAATAAACACGTTGAAAGTGATCCTTTTTTTAAAAACATTACAGACGACTGTATTTCCCCGTGTTGGTCCGGGCTCCTTTGCAGAATAGACTATCTGTCTTCCTGCCAGGCAGGTCGTAAAAGGCGAACATAGGCTTACCGTCACTAACATCGTGACATTCTACTAGGTGGTAGAGTTTGGTACCACCGCCCTACCATTCCTGCCACCATAACGTCCAATGCTTACCACTGACGTGTTCCGGTTCAGAGGGTAAGGTAGCCGATAAACTTACTTTTGCTCTAGGTCTAACATCCCGGCCTCAGGTTGGCAACGCACCATTACCACCTTTGGTGTCTCTAGGCGCCGTGGATCTCTTACGATCAGATAATCCGTTTGCTTGTTTGCCTTCCATTATCATAAAAAAATAATAAAAAAAAAAAAACACTTAAATGTATCTTTAGAAATACCGAGCCTAACTAATATCAAGGATGATGATAATGCAGTTCCAATCTAATTTTCGGATTACGTCTTTTGCGTAAGTGTACCAACTTTCTGTCATCAAGTCATCTGTACTTACTTCTTCGGCAAAAGGCGTAGCACCCTAACCTCGGGGTGGCAACGCAACTTAACCGCTTTAGACTTTGACTTACATTTCTGGACAACAGTAAAGTCTTCCTGTTTTGTCTTTTTAATTTGCCTTCACACCTTATATATTTGAAATCTTACAAAAATAGAACTTAATGTAAATCTGATAGATTATTCCGCCCCTTAAGTAAAGTCCCATAATGTTCAACAACAATATTGCAATAAAGCTTATCCTGCAAATTGAAGCGCTTACAAAAGCTCTCCTACGCAATACGGAGAACTTCTACATGCTAAAATTATCGGAGCTTAGGTATCGGTTCTACAAACAGCGTTATTTATGTTTGATTAATTGCATAAAAATATGGATGATTTCTTACTCTACTGCACAACATAAATAACTATCATGCTCACTTGATGCAAAGCTCAAAAAACAATAAAATCTCAGTGCAGACTCGCGCTGGCTATCTAATTTTGTAATACCACTAGTGTTCTGAGAACTTGATTACCAGAAACGCTTAGGGCGTGTTATTTTAATAAATTAACGGGCTCAAATCCTGGGTCGGGCAACAAAAAGAAAATTAGTTGGCGATAGGCTTGCCACCTTTCACATTGTGGGACTTAGTGTCTTCGGCTAGTCGTGGGTGCCCTGGTTGTGCCTCTGCCTATCTCTTCGGGGATATGGGCGTGAAGATATTTATATATATATATATATATATAGGTTAGTTTATTACCTCAATATGGTAAATAGTGTAAATAGTAAATAAATTATAGTGATATAAATAAATATGTCTTAACAAGAAAAATGTCATATTTTTTTTAATAAATTTAAACAACTGCAAAATGGATTATGATCATATCAATAAACGACGAAGGCTTATGTCAGAGAGAAAAAATGGATGTGAAATTTATAGAAGTAATCATAAAATCAATAGAAAAATTAATGTAAATGCTACGAGATCATAGTAAAATGGTACATTTTAATAGCGAAACTTGAAAGGAAAAAGTAATTCTTTTGTTTTCTTTTTACCTTATAAACTGTAGGTAAGGCTTCTTTTCTATAAATTTTAAAGAAAGAAAAAAAATCGCCCCAGACAGGATTTGAACCTGTAACCTTTCGTCTCAAGCCGACGAATGCTCAAACCAATTGGATTTGGAGGATTTGATTTGAGGAGTCCCGTGGCGAAATTTTTAATTCCTCTCCTTACCCGTCAACGCGGGTAGTTATGTCCTGCAGATACACAGTTCCGAATACCTACTAAATGAGTTCATCATTACAGATGAAATTCACATTTATAATGGCCATAACTTCCGTTTCTCTTAATATATTTTTATTTTAGCACTTGCCCTGTGCTTGGGATAAATTTCTATAAATTAAAAAAAAAAAAGAAAATCGAAACGAAAGAAACGGGTCTCTATCGCCTCTGTGGTCTAGCGGTCCGGGTGTTGGACTTGACTGCATGAGGTCCCGGGTTCGAATCTCGGGTCCGCCAACAAAAAGAAAATAGGATTTTTCCAATTTTCTAATTAAAAAAATGTTGGTCGGGATTGGAAATGTGCCTGGTTGGCGATAGGCTTGCCACCTATCACATTGTGGGACTTAGTGTCTTCGGCTAGTCGTGGGTGCCTTGGTTGTACCTCTGCCTACCTCTTCGGGTATATGGGCGTGAAGATACCTTCTTTGAACTAATGTTAAGTAATAGGCTACGCTTACGAGACGTAGTAACTGGATGCTAAGCATCTTGCGTAGAAAGGCTTAGCAATTCTCAAAATAAGACAGCGGCAAACACTAACGTTAAGCTGTTAGGTATAAATAGGTAAGTCGGTTTGATAATCCGATCAAGTAGTATAAATAAGTCTACTACTAGCAGCCTACTCTGCTACGGTTTTATTCTCTCTCGATAGTGGAAACTTCACTATCAGTATAGCTAATATTCGAACCGAAGCTTTTTAGAAACTAAATACTCAGTTATCATAACGGTTATTGCTTCGTTTTAGTTTCATTTTCACTTCGCAATCTCGGACGCGCCTATTGCTACAGGGGATTTCTTTTAAATTGAATAACTTCTTTATATTTCTCGTACTCCAAACGATTTAATCAGGATTTTGTTGGAGAATTTCTTTAAACAGTCTGAAAGTCGAATGAAAGTTGCTTACTGAATAGGCATGAAAAATGTTTCGACTTCAGTTAACATTACCATTTGTTTTAATGAAATATTCTGAAGTCTTTTACAAAAGCGATTTCTGAAACAATAATTTCTAAACGTTGTGACATGATGAAACTAAACACAAACTAAAAATAGACAATGATACTTCGTATTAGCCTTGATGAACATTTAGATGTATGTATTTGCGGGTCTGGGTGTTTATTAAATTGATTCTGGTATTTAAGTATTTCTATGTATTAGTATCGTTGACTAACACCCATAACACAAGCATATAATTTGCTTCCTTTGGGGTTAGATTGTATTCGTGTAAATTGTTATCCAGGGATATTTATTTATTATTGGCTTACCGCTATAAGCACCGTGTCATCTGACTAGGTGGTAGAGTTTTGCAGCGACACGCCTGGATTGGTACACACTGTCTCACCTATGCCTACTGCCATAACGTCAGTGCTTGCCGTTGACGTGTCCGATTCGGAGGCTTGGTAGCTGGTTTTACAAACGCCAACTTTTTAATATATTAGTTTCAGATTAGAAATGTGCCAAGTAATTTTATATAAATATAAATATGATTAATTGTTTTCCACAACTTCGCCAATTATTAAATCCATCTATCGAGGGAATGCGCTTCGATGTCTGGATAAACTGCACTATGCAGTAGCGAGTGAAGAGTGATTCAGCCTTCTAACAATCTCCATTATATGCAAAAATTGTGTCATAACCTCACTGCGTTGCGATGTAAAATGCCAAATTAATAAACACACAAACACACTTTCATATTTATAGTATCAGTGAGAAAATTATATATACTTATGAAATAAAATGTTCTGACTGACTAGTTCATTGTCGCGGAGCAAAAACATAGTTACAGCCATGCAAATAGGTAAGTAGGGTGTTTTTATTGAGGAAACACCCACTTAAGAAGAAAATTTCGAAATTTTACCCCTGAGAGGGCGAAATAGGGGCTTAAGGTTTGTATGGAAGACCGTCATTTCTTAAGTTAGAAACATGAAACGTTATTTTTAGGCTTCTTATTAATAATGACACATTTAGGCGTTTCTGGAAATTCTTACCCTATGGGGGCTAAATAGGGGTTGAAAGTTTGAATGATAGTCTTTATTAACGGGCTATAATCAGTAAATATATTACCTGCCATGCGAGCAAACGGTAGAAGCTGGTTAATAATAAAGGCATTGTTATTTTAAAAAAAATCTTTAATTTGTACAGTCCCCTCCTAAAGTCAATATATGAATTTAAGTGTAATAGTATTTGGAAGACAAACATGCTTGGGGAAAGAAGTTTCAAACTCACACTGCAATTTGTAATGTGGTTGGTTGTACTTGATTACCTTTTATGCAAGTTAAATTTAAATTGTAATTGTGTATCAATGTAACTAATAATATTAAAAAAAAAGCAGGCCCGCTGAGTTTCTTTCGCCGGATCTTTTTAGTGTACTGTAACTTACTTTTGCTTAAGGTCTAACATCCCAGCCTCTGGTTGGCAACGCACCATTATTACCTTTAGTGTCTCTAGGCGACGTGAATATCTTAACATCCGGAAATCCGTCTGCTTGTTTGCCTTCCAATATCATAAAAAAATGTGAATAAAGTTTGTTTTTGATTAATTGATTGATTGAAGTACATTTTGAATGGGAAATTCTGCGTTGATTTTTGTGTATGATAATATTTATTAATGCAATTCTTATCACAGTTTCTGGTATTGATTAATTTCTGGCAGTGGACCAAGATCTAAAAACTTTAGCAAACAAGTCGACAGGCTTTCGGGAAGTTCGCGTCCAAACTGGCTTGGACCGAGTTGTTTGCCTGATGTCGTAGTTGAATTTAAATTACTTAAAAAGTTTTTAAGGCTTTTTGAAGAATTTATTTGGCCAAGTTTTCCCCGTGTTGATTCGGGATTTATATCGACCTGATTTGCTACCAGCTTGGAGGAAGCGAGCTTTAGTTTTTGTTACTCACACTGTCACTTTAACTAGAAAAGACTATTTTTTATAATATTGGAAGGCAAACAAGCAGGCGGATTTCCTGATGGTAAAAAATTCACGCCGCCTAGAGATACCAAAGGTGGTAATTTTGCGTTGCCAATCTGAGGCCGGGGTGTTAGGTCTCGAGCAAAAGTAAGTTAACGGGCTAACGGTAAGCCTATGCTCACCTTTTACGAGCTACCTGGTAGGAGGGCAGATGGTCTATGCTGCAAAAGAGCCCGGACCAACACTGGGAAAAACTCGACAACTCGACTAATTTGCTGTTTCTTTTTCTACTGTCTTAACATTAGTACTTACCACTGTCATATTTCATTTTGGAAAGTCGATATATGACATTTTTAATGAACGACCGCATTTTTACACGTTCGTTAAAAACGTTATGTGTTTTTTTTAATGGCCACAAAGAACAAATATAATACTTGGAATCGATTTTATGTTATAATTCAGAAAAAGAACCATTTGGCTAATTTAACCATTACTAAAAAGGCTGTTCTAATAAGAGCTTATACCTGTTAAAACAATTTATCTTATTTTACTTAAAGAAATCGATTATTTTACTTTAATTAATTACTCAAAAATGTGTGATTTTTTACTGAAGTTATGTCTGTACTGTTATTATCACTTACTGATTTATGAATTTTTATTTTTCTACTCACGGAAATACTACTGTACTATTTTTTATATTATTTTCATTACTGAATTATTATGGTTTTAATTTAATTTTGTAAAATTTTAGTTGATTTGTTTTTTTTTAGTAAAGATATCATATCTATGTAATTACAGTATTTAAAGAATAATATAAGCTAGTTTAATTTAAAAATCAACGCAAAAGTACTAAAATAGATTAAATACTAAAATCAGTTATTTATTACTAAATACATTTAATACTAAAACATTCCTAAATTTAAAAATATCTAAAAACCTCAACAAAACACACACTCATACACAAATAAGTTGACACATCAAAATTGCAATACACCTCTGTTCCGTCAGAGCTTACTAACTATGCGACATAGAACAGAAGTTAAATGGCAACGGCTAATAAAAATACTATGATAAATTTAACGTTGACAGCGTTTTCAGCACTGGATTTTAGATCACTATTAAATAAACTAATGACGCATTAAGTCGGTATAACAATTATGTTCCCGATACTCATTATTCAACGTCTAAACTGTCCAAACTAAACGGTACGTATTTTTCCAACGTGTCCGACGCACGCAGTATTAATCATCATTAACTACGTACAATCTGAGAGCGTATAAAGTGAAATGGGATGTACTATTAAATAGGGATTCATTTTCCCTTTGTTTGGGGAACGTCTATTTTGGAATGGAAAAGGCGAGCATAGGCTTACCGTCACTAGCACCGTGACATTTGACTAGGTGGTAGAGTTTCGCAACGACTCACCCGGATTGGTACCACCGCCTTACCTATTCCTGCCGACATGACGTGTTCCGGTTTGGAGGCTAAGGTAGCGGGTAAATAGTAAAGTAAAGTGGGAGACGATGGCATGTAAGCTTAATTACGCAAAAGGTTTAACATTCCGTTTTTTTTTATGATATTGGAAGGCAAACAAGCAGATGGATTTCCTGGTGGTAAGAAATTCACGCCGCCTAGAGACACCAAAGGTGGTAATGGTGCGTTGCCAACCTGAGGCCGGGATGTTAGGCCTCGAGCAAAAGTAAGTTTAACGGCTATCTTACCCTCCAAACCGGAACAATTCATGACATTATGGCGGCAGAAATAGGTAAGGCGGTGGTACCAATCCGGGCGAGTCGCTGCTAAACTCTACCACCTAGTCAGATGTCATGGTGTTAGTGTCGGTGAGCCTATGCTCGCTTTTTACAAGCTACCTGGCAAGGAAAGCAGATGGTATATACAGAGCGACATTAGTGACATGTGACCACTTTGCACATAGAGTGCGACATCAGTGACATGTGACCACTTTGCACATAGAGTGCGACATCAGTGACATGTGACCACTTTGCACATAGAGTGCGACATCAGTGAAATGTGGAATAATATACAGGGTGTAAGGCACGTGTTTGGACAAACGAAAATTTGAAAGGGTGGCGTCATTTGAACCACTTCCGAGAAAATTAGACTTTATACAGGTTGCTATGGTTTTATTAAATTTTAGTTTTTTTTTCGTAAATTCTAGTAACATATTTATTTATTAATATTTCGATACAGTAAATTAGTGCAATACAAATAAAGTTGATTTCTTACTTCTCTCCACAAATTCTCTTTATGTAAAAGAAGATTCGGGAAGAAAAGTGATCTCAATTCCGGAAAAAGTGTTTGAAAAAAAATTTTGATGATTGCCTAAATGTCTCGTTTTTGTAGGAGCATACTTTGAAGGTGATAAAATATTTTTTGATAAATAAAAAATATTTTGTGTATTGTTGATCTTTTTCCATTACTTCTTTGACAGAGTAATAATAATAATAATAAGATAATAATAACAATGTCTTTATTTGCGCTTAATAGGAGTAAATTAGATCTTTTTATTGTGACAATATTCCTTCCTATTTCTTCAAAACAATTCTTGGTATGCAAATGTTATATATTAACTAAATCTTGTAATATCATATGCCATCTATTATAACAACTCTCACGTATAACTGAATTGTTTAGTCAAATTATAAGATCAACGAAAATTAAAATAAAAATGAATTAAAAAAAAGTTATAAGTGATTAATTGAAATTGAAAAGATTTTAGATTAAATAACGTGTCAAAAATGAATGATAACATAAATAATTTAAAACTGTACTATAAAATGTGCAAATTAAAAATAATATTTCGTTATATAAAACAACATATCCAAAATAGAAAATTAAAAAATATATATTTCACTTAACCTAATGTCTTATTTATTGTAAAATAGTTCACGTATGTCATAGAAACATCGTTCCAAAAGCCATGCCAATAGTTCCTTCTTAAATTTATTCATAGGTAAGTACTTTTATACTGTCAGGTATTATAAATTATAATTTTTTATAGCCATGAAGTGTAATTTTTTTTATACAGCTGTACTTTACATGTCGGTATAAATAGTTAACGAGCATGTCTTGTGGATCTTTTTTATCATCTATATTTAACTTAAAAAGATGTGGGTATTTTTTCATAAAAATTAAAATCTCTCGAATATACATGCAAGGCAAAGGGAGTATATTGTTTTTTTTTAATAAAGGCTTACAACTATTAAGTGGTTTGGCGTAGCAAATAGCTCTTAAACATTTCTTTTGTATTTTAAAAGTTTATTTCTACAGAATTGCCCCATATAATACGACCATAAGAGAGGACTGAAGAAACATAACCGTGGTAAGCATTGATTGCTACTTCTTTTGACACTATTGGCCTTAAACGTCTTAATGCATAAATAAATTTGTCTAATTTAGAACAAATTGTTTTAACATGGGATTTCCAATTGCAATAGCGGTCATACATTATTCCTAAAAACTTTATTGTGTCAACTTCTACTAGTTTAGTTTTATATTTTATTTGCATTGGTATTTTTTCATATAATGTTTGTAAACTGAACTAATTTAGTTTTATCAATATTAATTTTCAAATGATTATTATTTAACCACTGAATAATTTTATCTAGAGTAGTTTTAACGTGTTCTTCATGGCTATTTAATATATGATTTAGTAGTTATAAATGACTATTAACGTCTTCGACCATTTCATTACCATTATCACTTAAATTGCATACTGGTTCTTTACTGCTGTTATAAACGTGAAAATGTCTTCTTTTATAGTTAGCGAAGAAGTACACGATTTTTCTGATAATAAGAGACAAAAAAGACTTATAGACATTTAAGATCTAGAATAGACCATCTGCCTTCCTGCCAGGCAGTTCTTAAAAGGCGAGCATAGGCTTAACGTCACTAACACTGTGACATCCTACTAGGTGGTAGAGTTTTGCAGCGACTCACCCGGATTGGTACCACCGCCTTACCTATTCTTGCCGCCATAACGTGCAACGTTGCCGTTGACGTGTTCCGGTTCGGAAGCCAAGATAGCAGGTAAATTACTTTTGCTCGAGGCCTAACATCCCGGCCTCAGGTTGACAACACACCATTACCACCTCTGGTTTCTCTATGTGGCATGAATTTCTCACCATCAGGAAATCCGCCTGCTTGTTTGCCTTACATTATCATAAAAAAAACTCTACCTTACTGACTGAAACATGATACTGCCATTATGGTGACAGGGACGAGTAAGGTGTTGAATCCCTACCCGGGCCACATATTGAACAGAACTTTACAATCAGGGCTCTTGTTAGTGACGACCAATTTGTACTAACACTTTTGAGCTGCCATCAGAGATTAGATGGTTACTACACAGGAGATCGGACCAACCTAACTATCTCAGGGAACGTGGCCAATATAGACTTCAAATCAATACCATATCAATTTCCAGCAGGAAACCTGAATACGTTCAAATATGTGCGTGGAGCCGCGGACAATATCTAATAAGATAAAAGCTCAAAGCTGCGGATTCCTTTTTAAAAAGTTGTAATCAAGTTAAGTATTTGAGCCGCTAACATGAATTTAATGTAAAAAAGCCCTCGTTTTAGATTTAATCTACTTACCTCGACTATTCATAGAGCTTTTTAACTTGTTGGAAATTTTTAAGTTTAGGATTTTGTGGCTTTTGTATCATGTACTATAAATGAGCAATTATTTATACATTTATGTATATTAATACATCTTCATGTCAGGTTTGTCTTTGGGTAGTGAGTCTCCATCAGACCCGCCTAGCGTCCTTAAAATCTTATCTTTTCATACAAACACGTTGGTTTTGGCTACTACTAACACCGTCATCGCATTTTATGGCTTTTTTAATGATTCTATAAATATTATCAATGTGAATATGTATAGATATTTGTAACATTTTCAAGCTCGAATGGCTGAACGGATTTGTCTGAAATTTGGAGCACAAATAGATTGTGACCTGGATTAACATATTGGCTACTTTTAATCTCGATCGCACAACGGGTTACTGTGAAAACGCGGGTTAAGTCGCAGGCAACAGCTAGTGTAGTATAGGACCAATTCTTATTTATATATTTATGTATATAAATTCATTTTCATGTCAGGTTTCACTTTGGGTAACAAGACTCCTTCAGACCAGCCTAGCGTCCTTAATATCATATTTTTTTTCATACAAACGCATTGGTTTTGGCGACCGCCATTGAATTAAACTCGAGCGACTTGATCATTATTTGGTAATATTTCGTCTACTAGAGTGCCTGCATTAATTCACATTCACATTGCATATTATCTGTTTAGAAGTTATACTACTTTTGGCGCGATTGGGAAAAATGATGAGAGTGAATTTTTACGATGCGCGCGCACACCGACAGATAAATGTGACAGTCTGAAGTTAGTTGCTACCGACAGAAAAAAGCAACACCCTAAAGTTAGTTGCGAACCTTTTCATTTTTTATTGCGTCCGGACCGTTATAGTTAGAAAGTTGCTTCCTCAGAAGTTATTGATCGGTGACACAAAATTTCTTTAATTTTTAAGACAAAAATCCAAAATGGCGGAAAAAAGATGGCCGCCATACAAATTCAAAAAGGCTGTAGATTTTTAACGCTTTGAGATGGAGATTTGCTTCCATAGTGAATATTGCTCAGTGCTGCCAGGGCTTTTTAGATTTTTAATTTTTTCGAGATGGCTGCCATTTTTTTACTTTTTAAATTTTTTGAAAGTTTCGGGTCAAGTCGCCAAACATGAATTTTAAGGGTAATCAGGGGCCGGGGATTTCAATTTTTTTTTATTAATTTTCAAATCCAAGATGGCGACCCGAAGTTATAATTGAAAAACCGCCACGGCAGTCCTAGCGTAAAAGTTGTTTCTGTATAGGATAGCATAAATTTTGAAAGTAATAAATAAATTGTAACATCTGATCTACCATGATCTGGTAACAAGTTAGGTGACGGCCAGCCTAAAAGAAAAAACATGGAGGATTGGTCATGGTGCCAGTTTGTAGAGCCCAGGTAGCAATTACCAGAAGTTATGAAAATAATTTCAAAATGCCAAAAAACAAGATGGCCGCCATACAACAATCGGTTTTTTAACTATTTTTAAGATTTTCAACCGTTATAGATATACTACATATGGGTATTGTTTGAGACATAATCGGCAAATTTTGAAATCCAAGATGGCTACCGGAAGTTACTATTGAAAAACCTATATGTTATACTCAGAGTAAATCTTTACAAATTCTTAAATAAAGCTTAATTAAAAAGTAAGAACTATAAAATTTTTGCTCAGCTACCAGTACCTGGTAAAAAACTGACCACAGGCCACTTTTAACGAAAAAGCGTAGCGAGTCTGAGACACTGCCACTTTTTAAAGTTTAGGTGGCAATTAC